>QVAJ01000093.1:2557172-2655452 GCA_003546035.1 Mixornis gularis
AGGAAGGAAGGAAGGAAGGAAGGAAGGAAGGAAGGAAGGAAGGAAGGAAGGAAGGAAGGAAGGAAGGAAGGAAGGAAGGAAGGAAAAGCCGGATTCTGCACATGGGATAGGCATCTCTGGATGTATGAACAGACTGGGGAATGACATGCTGGAAAGAAGTAGTACAAAAAGGGAACTGGGGGCAAATTGAACATGAGTCAGCAGTGCCCTGGCAGCCAGGACGGCCAACCAAGTTCTGAGGGGCATCAGGCACAGCATCACCAGCTGGGAAAGGGAAGGGATTGTCCTGCTCTGCTCTACAGAGGGGTGACTTCACCTGGAGTGCTGGGGGCAGTTTTTGGTTAAACAATATAAGATGGTTCTAAACTTATTAGAATGTGGCCAAAGGAGAGCGATGAGGATGAGGAAGGATCTGGAGGGGAAGTCATATGAGGAGCAGCTGAGGTGATTTGGTCAGTCTGGAGGAGACTGAGGGGAGACCTCATTGCAATCTGCAATTTCCTTGTCAGGGGAAGAGGAGGGGCAGGCACTGATCTTAGCTATATGTTGACCAGTGACAGAACATGAATATTGTCCTGAAACTAAATCAGCGGAGGTTTCAGCCAGATAGTAGGAAAAAGTTTTTCGTCCAGAGGGTGTTTGGGCACTGGAACAGGCTCCCCAGAGAAGTGTTCACAGTAACAGTCTGGTAGAAATCAAGAAGTGTTCGAACAATGCCCATGGTGTGACTGTTGGAGGTGGTCCTTTGCAGGGCCATGGGTTGGACTTCAAGTTCTTGATGGGCCCCTTCCAACACAGGATATTCTATGATTGACTAAAACCACCATTTAATCCATTAAACCTACATCTGGATAAATGATTGTAACTCCCAGCAAACACTCTATGTGGGTCTTCATAGAACATATCTTTGTGTAACTTTCAGTGAAAGATACTGAAGTGAAGGAAAGACAGGTTGAGCCCAACAAGTGGATAATGTAATTTTTATTTGAAAGCTTTAACAGTGATTTTTCTGACTGGTGCGCAGATCTGAAAAATCTAAAACTAAATATAAGAATAAATTAATGTATGTTAATCCCAGTTCTCTAGCCATAGACACTAATAAAAGTTTAAAGCTTTTTCAGATGGCAAATGCACTCAAAGCAGCTGTTGCAATGTCCTACAAGGAGCTTTAGACCACCACAGGAAAAATCACTGAGGGTCAGCCTCTTATCACTGATGTATGGTTCTAGAAAGGTCTTTAATTAGTAGGCTTGCTGCAATTTAAGCAAATATATCTTTTTATTCATTACATATATGTACGCACTGATTTCACCAATTCTTCAGAGCAACACAAGGAGCTGAGTACACATGCCTATAAAGCGTTCAGGATAAAGCAGTTTAGTACAAAAGAGCTATGCTTTAGTATAGTCCAAATACGTTGTATTCTGATGATGATTGCTTTCATTATTGATCCCTTTCTCAGTTTACCAAATATCTATTTTTTTCCCTCATGTGTACAACCTTCATAAAGAAAGACCAAATATAATACAAAAAATGAAAGCACTTAGAACAGTGATATGTCTTGGAATGGATCTACACTTGTATGTTCAGAACTACAAAAGAGAAAAGAAGAATGAGAGTCACAGAAAAAGCAAAATAAATAATAATTTTTTCACTCAGTGGATTATTTAAAACTCTTAAAAGTTCTGAGTTAATAAAGTATTTGATGCTTAAGAAAGCTAAATTTCTTAACATTTTCCTCTATTTTTAAAATTTTCTTTTTTTCTTCTTAGTATTAAAAAGTGTCCAAAATAAATAAAATCAAATAGATTAGATTAATCAAAATTAACTTCTCTTTTTTATTAAATACTATTAGCTCAGAAAATAATATAAATCCTCAGATATAGTGAAAAGAAATGTAAAATATAAAAGAAGTAGAAATGGTAGCATAAATGAAAGTATAAGGTGGTTAATGAAATTTCTAACATACTTGTTCAGGAGAAAAAAAATTATCTGGTGTAACATGAATAGGCAAAGCAGTACAAATTAAAGTTAATAGAAAAGTGCATGAATGTGGGTTCAGTCCTGGTTTCTGAGACTGATAATTGCAAATCAGTAGTCTAGAGATGTAGCAGTTTTTTAAAAGCTCTGCAGTATGTAGAGTGCAATTGATTCTTAACATTCTGGATGGTGATCTTTTAAAGTGTCAGAAATATAAAGGCTCTGTTGTGTAGACAACCAGTTTTAGAACTCCTTTGTCATGCCTTTTTTTACAATTCATTGTTTTGGGAACTAGAGACTGGACAATAAGTCTTTCATAACAGCCAGATCTACATATTTCTTGCCATGTAAAACAATCAAATTCTGATTTAATTTATATAACTTTAGCCACATTCCAACAGACAAATTTGAACTTTTCAGAGAAAATATTCTAGGAGGTAACCATAATTTATCCTTTATGAAGATTTACTTAGAATATTGCAGGGTGAGGGGCACAGATAATATGAAGTTCCACTCTTTCTCTTTTTTGCGGTTATATATATATATATATATATATATATATACATATATTTACAATATGTGCTCTGGCTGTGTTAGTAGTGTCTTCATAAAATGCAATTCATGTGGTTGAAAAAGGCTTTTGAGATAGGATCACTGGCATGAATGAATTTTCTTTGAATAAAGCAGGGCTGTCTCAAAATGAACAGGTTTATTTAATTTCTTTGTATTCTCCATTATATAAATTGTCTCCCTGATGATTTTTTATGACAATTACTGGCCTCAGAAAGCCATATAATCTCTTTCCATTTAAGGGTCATAAAATACACTCACTGAAGACCCTGCTACTTAGTAGGTTATATCTGTTGTCAAGTGAGAATGGTGAAATCAATTTATTTGGCATCTTATCTGCATAGTGCTGTATCAGCTGTGTACAAAGTATGAACAAATCCTAATGCTGAACCTCAGGGTCTTTGTTTGTCTGAATTCTCATTCTGCTGGCCAGCAGGAAATCATTACAACTACCTTCTGGAGATACAGCCCCCTTAGAGAGGGAAGGTGGCACAGCTTTTCCTTGCAGACACTACAGTGCTCATTTCTGATCTGATCATCTTTTTTCTCAATCTTTGTGCTACTATTTGTTTTATTTCTGAAAGTAGACATACAACCCAATATGCTTATGAAAATACATGTAGCTCTTCAATATAGGTTTTAGATTTATATCGAGAGAATAAATATTTTTTCTTCTAAGTGACTTGTACGAACAAATACTCACAAGACCCCACAACCATTGAACCATTGCAGAAAATTTATTACACTGTTAAAAAAAAAAAAAAGGCAAATTAAGCCTAAGTTGACTATTTTTTTCTCTTATTTTCATTAGAACAGCAATGGAATACACCAAACTTGTTAATTAAGAGTACAATCTCAGACTAGTAATGGAGAGACCTAAGTAGAATGAGATGAAGCCTGACATACGTAATATAAAAAGGAGGAGGAAGTCAAGAACATAGCTTTGTTTAGAAAAAAAGTAATTATCCATGAGATGTGGCTAAGCATTTTACAGGAGAAGTTGCAGAATTCAACCATCAGCCAATATTCTCCAAAGTTCCTCAAGTGTGGCATTTCAGAAGAGGTGTTTCAGGACCCAAACGTCCAGATATATTCTGGTACAGTTAGGCAAGTATAGCAGGAGAAAGGAAAGGAAAACAGTGTAATATTGTACCTTCTCATGCATCACCAGTACAGAATGGGCTGTAAATCTTATTTAAGTTGCAGCTTGGGCAGCAAGTTGTAGACATGGGAAGGAACTTTTTATTTATTTATTGTGAAACTGTTTTAGGACAACACCTTAAATAAATTTGCAAGCAGTTGAACCACTCAATTTCAATTTATCTTACAGTCATTAGTAATTTTAAAATAAGGTAATTAAAGCTTAAATTCTACTAATTATTTTTCTTGTTTTAAACTGCAACTGTCCAAATTGGGAAATTTTTTGGTTTCCAGTTTTTGATCTGACAAATCTGACAAAGATTTTCATTATCATAACTGAAATGATTTCCTTTTTCTTATTTAGAAATGCCACCAAAATTAAACCAAGAACCAAAGGAAGAAAATCTACTCTAATAAACAGTCTTGTCTTACTAAAAGATTTCTTGTGGATTAATGGTATAAGTATGAAATATGTCATGATGAAAGATGAAATGCTTATTTGAGAATTCTGCTGGCAGATCACTTACGAAGTGCTTACGGCCTTCTAAATATGGAACCACAGAGGACATTAAGAAATATTAATATAAAAGTGCTTATTATCCTAGATAGTATCACTGATAAAAAGGGGAATTCAGACTAGGTGGCATTTTTGTAGCAAAACTACAAAAGCAAAAATACTTGTAGTAAGTATTACTTCCAGTTTACAACTTTTGAAAAGACTGAATGAAAGAAAGGTATTTACTTGAACTGGCCTTGTGTTATAAACCAAAACCATTGCCTAGTCTTTTTGCAGTACACTTGACTATTTTTACTAGTTTAATATTTTTCCTGTTGGGCTTTAGTCTTGAGAGATAAGTGTTAGAAATGACTAGGGATTTAATTAAGACAAAGAAATTAAAAATCTTCAAAATTCCAGACGATGCCTAAAAATAAATTTTTAAAGACTTCTTTAAAGTCCTCCCTAATTTGGAGCATAGGTAGCTACTATAAAGGTTCACATGTACTCCAATAGTACCGTGCAACTTCTGTGTTTTTGCCTATCTTGAATGGAAGGCAATCTAGTTAAAGAATAACTCTGTTACTCTTCTGGTTCCTTGTTCCCTTTCATCCACACTCCAGTTAATTCTCTCAGGAACAACCAAACTTGACCTTCATAGATTGAAACCTGCACTTGAATGTCCAGTGATTTAATTCCAAGGCCTACTATAGAAGCTGGATTGAATAGGATGGGGCTGAAGCAGTTTCTATGCACAACAGAGCAATTTCTTTAGGTAACTGAGAAGCAACTATTTTCCTTTTTGACTTTCAAACTTGTAAAAATTAATGATCAGGCAGAAAACAAAATCTCATCTTTTTAATGGGAAAATAAAAGTAAATTAAATAAAAGGACAAATTGTTTAATAAGTTCTACCTGTGTCTACCTACTTCAGAACCTTCTCACAAGCCTGCAAGGTACATTCTAATACTATATCCACAGTGAGGCAATATTGACCTACCACTTCTGGTGCAGTGAATAAATATGTCAACAGTGTACAGACAATGCTGAACGTGGAAAAGAATGTTCACTGTTATTTCTATCCAAATATTTGTGTTACAAGAGAAAATAATGAAATCTAGCCACAAACTTACCACAAAAAGATAATAATTCTGTGTGTATACTATGAGACCAGGACTCTGGTCCTGAAAGCTGATGACCCTTCTTCAAGAATGCTGTAAAATGGTGTAAAAATAATGCTATTGAAAAGCTGCCATAAAGCTTCTTTACAAAACATAGTTGCTGCTTTCTAAAATCTGAGGGCAGGCCAGGGCCATAAGGGACCTATTGGTTTCTGTACACACAGCATAAATCTCTTTAATGTGAACAGGAGTTACAGGAACCCTGATGAGTGCTCAATCATTCAAGCCCATTACAGCAGCCAGTCTTTCAAGCCCTCCTTTGCACAGACCTTACTATTCAGAGTAGTGCACATGTAAATAAGGGCTTGTGACAGAAGGATAACGTTCACTGCACCTGTACAAATTACCTTTTTTCATTTTCACGTCAGCAGTTATTTGAAAACAGAAAGCCATGCTCCTCTTGGTACAATGTTTCTTCTGTAATGATATTTTAGACATATATATTGCTTTTAGGAGCCATCAGCAAAAAGTGAGATTTTTCATTCAGAATAATTAGTTACTTAATTGGCTTTTTAGAAATGACAAGCAATTGGCTGTCATGCAGTTCTGCCTTTCAGGACTTACTGTGGTAAAAATTATTTCTTTTTTCGTGTGGTTTGGGTTTGCATTACAAATTTACATACACAGAACATTAATTGCAATTGGTACTAATAAAATATTGGGTTTTGTTAAAACACAATTTAGAAGGGATTAGTAATTGAATTATTACTCATTTCATGCTCACTAGTTTATTTTCTCCATTTTTGTTCAAAATCACCTGTGAATATGAAGGGAACCTAAAGTCCTGTTAATGTAAATGACGGAAAATATCAGTTTTTAATTCTTATCGTTCCTCTCCTCTAATATAAGTAAACTGGTTGTAGTTTGGGCCTAAGAGGCAGCCACTTCTGTGGGAAAGTCTTTACAATCAATTTGAACATGGAATCTATTTTCTGTTTTAGTTGATAATAAACTTGATGGTTGAGCTTGAGTTCCTGAAATTCAAGCCTCTTCTTCCACTCAGACTGGAACAATGCTTACCACTATTTAGCTCCTCTTATTGATAAAAAGATAAACAATAAAGCTAGTTAACCTTATCCAGTAAGAAATAAGTTTTTATCTTGTGTTCCTCCTGCCTTTCCCAGCTGCCATCACAGTTTTGTCTGCTGTCATTTCTGTCATGTGCAGCAGTAAAAAATATTGACTACATCATTTTAAACTAAAAACATTTGTGAGAGTTCCACAAAAAGAGATGTTTGGCCTGATACATCAACTTTATAAGGAACATTATACTCTGAATCTTCAAACTTTTCATTGATTTTGAGAAACAGAGCTCAACTTATCACCTGTGCTCTTTTCAGTCTCTTAAAAAAAAGATGTAACTGAATTAATTTGAAAAACACATGGAATTGGAAAAGCATCATCTTAGTGTGCAACTAAAGCATTTATTTAGAGTAAAGAAGGAACAGTTGAATAGATAGGTAATTGGACATATTTCATTCTGGATCAATTAAACACTTGATTTTAATCTTACTTAAGGAATAGTTCTGTTTGTAAGTCTCAGATTTAATTTTTCCCAAATTGCTTCTCTTTTTGAAAATAAAGGTGGAAAAAGATTGGATCATATACTTTATCTGGGGTCAGCTGTTTTCAGTACAAGTTACTCTAAAGTCATGTTTTGAGTGTGACTGTATATTGCCAACCTAAACTCCCTAATTTTTTCACAGAAAATATTTGAACAGAAACATTACGATGTATACTTTCTCCATATGGTTTTTTTCCACCAACTGATTTGCTAGAACAGCCACAAAAGCTGAATACAAAAGACACATAGTCACATCTTAGATAGATTTTATTTTCTATTCACATGAATATTCATAACAGAAATGTAAAGTCTTTGGCCAACCTTAACTGATTTTCCTTCTGGTAGTTCAATAGTCTTTTTCTGGTACTGGCAGAAACCAGAAGACAAAAAAGAACAGATCTAAAGAAAAAAAATTTGAAAAGGGTCAAATCAAAATCTTTTCAACCTTTAAATGCTGCTTTTCTTATGCAAGCTATATAAGCAGTCAATATATGGGAAAATTGGGGTCTTGTGCAGGATGAGAGGAAAGAGAAGACTAAAATAGAAAAAGCCATGATAAAAAGAGTTTGCATACAATGAAAGTTTTTTAAAAGCACATGCATAAGCCCAATTATATTTTTCCTTGTACTACTTACTCTCTTTGCTTAGTATAAGAACTGCTAATAAATGAATACCAAGTACTGCATGCAAAGACCTTTTAATTAGATTCCAAAAATTTTACTTAGAGCCTCAAATTTAGCATTGCTTATGGCCCTCAGAAATAAAAACTTATGGTCATACTTTATAGAAAAAAATTATCCTGATGGATATATCACCTTGCATTATGTACAATATTGTCCTGGGGTGACTTTGTGATGCTTGTATCCCCAGCTGTCTGTTCTGTTTATGCGGGGTGTTAAGTTCTGCACCTTTAGGACTGGTTCTGAGAGCGAAGGGAGGAAAGAAGTGCGCAGTTTGTTTTCAGGAACTGCACTCGCTCCCCCTCATTGCTGCTCCCTGACTGTGTTGTCTGCAGCACAGACAGCAGGAGACAGCTCTCCTTTGCTTTTAGTTGGTTTGTAGCTAGCTGAGGCAGAGAAGTTCCCTGGACTGTTTCCTCTTCTTTTTCTTGGAGCTGACCGGCCCTGCTCTGGACTGAAAACCCAGGAAAACCCCAGGAGCTCACACCTGTGGCCCACTGGGGCCTGGGATGTGGCATTTCCCAGGACAGGAGGGACTGATAAGAGACTGGACGATCTGAGCTACACCCCAGGACAAGGACTTCCTGAATTTTCAATCTCTTCAGAACAGCAAGAGGTTCCACTGTTTAATATTATTCATTTTTTATGCTTGTGAATACTTTGCTTTTTAAATTAACAATTTGTTCCACTTTTCTCCAAGGAAATCTTTTCCTGAACCAGTAGGGGGAGGAGCCGCTTGAATCTGCCTTCTAGAGGGACCTCTTTGGAAGTTTCCTCAAAAATTTCCCCTAAACCAGGAGAGAGAAGAAAGAAGGTAGGTTGCTACTATGGGTGTTGGAATCAATTTTTTTAGGAACAGAATTCAAGAAAGAAAAGTTACCTGAATGTTCTTTTCTCTTGAATAGGCACTCAGACTTCTGGTGTCCAAATGCCTGAAAAGTATTGTGATGCTAGTTCAGCTTTTATCCACAAAGCATGCTGTTAATACTATGAAACACTTACTAAATTAATAATGTGAGAAATTAGAAGAAAAAGATTTCCAATTAAAAACAGGTTGCCAGAGATACCTCATTGAGCAGCTTCTTGCCAATCAACCATAGCAGAATCATTACGTGCAACAATAAGCCTTTTTTTAAAATGTCTCCATACTTCAGATAGCTGGTAGGCTTTAATTCCTATTGGGCATTACACTCTAAAGTCAATTGCAGATTGAAACATCATGCAAATGATTTAGGATAAATCTGTCTTCTGTGGGTTTCCATCTTCTTGACTATAAATTGTAAATTTTGCATTGCTGCAGCAAAATTAGATTATATCCCACTGGAACTCATTGGTGATTCTTCTCTTGGAGAAATTTGCATTTTCTTTTCAATATAATATGGAAAGATGAAAATAACATTTTGAAATAAACTGAATATGAGCAATGTACTGAAATAATCACTGATTCACTTTGTATTAAAACAAAAACAGTGAGAAAACTCAAAATGCTGATATTTACTTGACTATCTCAACACCTATCACTATTATCAAGTCAATTAGAAGTAGTTAATAATGCACTAGACGGCCTCTTAACTCATTAAGTGTACCAGCAGAACTCTCCAAGAGGAAGTAACTTAAAATATTTACCTCAATTTAGCATTTACAATTGAGGAATTATACTTCTTTATTAAAAAGGCAAGGAAAAAATAAAAAGGTGGTTTTAATTTTAAAATAAGTTCTGCAAGTTAGTGGAAGCTTTATAAGCTATACAATTACTTTAATCTTTCCCTATAACTGGAAGACAAAGTTTAATTTTCATCCCTCAATATACATTTATATTTAAATAATATTTATTTAGACAGTAAGTACCAAATGAATACAATTTCATAATGTGCAAGATAGATGTAAAATAAGGCAGTCATAACACACTTTAGAAAAAGTGTTTGTGACAAAAGTGGTTAAAGTAAGTTTGCAGAAATTCATATTTATAAGTACTTTGTATTTTAACATGTTTTCATGTTAGGTTCCAATACTTGCATATACTATCATAAAAATATCCCACATCTCAAAACCAGCCTCTTCCCAAAAAAACCAAGAAATCACTTTATTTCCAGTCTTAATCTAGACACAGAACAGTATTCCACCAAAATAGGACAAAAAAAAAAATCATGTAAGATTAACTATAATCCACTTATCAAATTAATTTATCTAATTATTTAAATGAAAAGAAATTATGAAAGACAGTGGTTTCAACAGGAACATTCAAATAAGAAATCCAAAGCTGGCAGAATATTTTGTCATCCCCCATGTATTAAAAATAAAAATAACAAGCAAAAAAAAAATCATAAAGAAAGGCAAGTGGGAAGGATAGCCTAGAGAAGGCAGTATTTCTTGAAAATGCACTCAGTATTTCATTCATTAATTCTTTCATTTGTACATAGGCAACCTGAGTACTTATAGAATAACTGAGTATGAAGCACACAACTAGGTCTATTAAATTGAATGGAGAGGAAATTTTGTCCCATCACCTCTTTTGTACTCAGAGCTAATTGTTGAGTTTGTGCATACAGATGATAGGATTCTAGGTCACTTCTTCCATGTGTTTTTGGAATATTTTTAAAAACAAAAAATGGGATGATAAATACACATCAATTTATGTTAATTTTGTATAAGTACATTTTAAATCTCAGGGAAAAGACAAAGGTGAGTGCAGTAATACTCATATACAGAGGGTTTCCTAAAGGTATGCTCAAAGCCAGTGAATTAGAAATAAAAGAAAGAAACCTGGCACTGGGTTTTAGAGCCCCTGCATCACAGTTCAGTGTAGTGCTGAAACATTACTGTGCTTCTTAGACCAGCTTTGAATGTTGACAGGCACTGACCCATTCTGAGCAAGATTGGTTTGGGGTTCTTTTTGTTTGTTTGGGTTTTTTGTTTTGGTTTGGTTTTTTGTTAATCTCTCTGTTAAGTCCCCATGTGGATAAAAAAAAATTGTGTCTAGAAGCCACCTGTTCCAAAGAGCTTATTCAGGAAGGAAATTGATATATCAATGAATAAAAGATAAATTCTGAATGAAAGTGACTTTCACTAAGAGATTTTCCATAGTATTTTGCATCGTAACTTCAAGAAAAGAAAGGATTAATTATATTTACCTAGAACTAAAAAATAAAAAGAAGAATCAGACAAATCATACTGTGGTTCTGGAAAAATGTCCAGTACACAGCTAGATTAATGTGTAGTCTCATGGGTGAACATCATGATGGCAGTTTGGGTACAGTAGGGTTACAGCAAATGGAGTGACATCATGTTGGTGATGGTCACCAGTGGGGTATCACAGGGCTCCATCCTCAGCCTTGTGTTTTTCACCATCTTCAAACCCAGCTTGGATGCAGGACTCGCTAATGATAGTTATACAATAGATACATAGCAGGTATGTAACACTAAATTGGGAGGAGCTGTTGACACCATTACAGGCAAAGGAATTCTGCAGGGAGGTCTCAAAAATTCAGAGGACTGGGCAATCACCAACTGTATAGAGTTTAACAAAGATGAGTGCTGGATTCTGCACCTGGGGCAGGGCAGCCCTGGATGTGTGCACAGAGTGGGGAATGAGAGCCCGGGGAGCAGTGCTGTAGAAAGGGACCTGGCCATCCTGGTCAATGGCAAATTGAATCTGAGTCAGCAGTGCCCTGGCAGCCAGGAGGGCCAACCCTGTTCTGGGGACATAGGGCTCGTCCCGCTCTGCTCTGGGATGGGGCAGCCTCACCTTGAGTCCTGGGGCCTGTTTTGGGTGACATAATATAACAATGAAAAGCTAATAGAGAGCATCCAAAGGAGGGCAATAAAGACTGTGAAAGGTCTGGAGGGGAAGCCATTCAAAATCAGGCTGAGGTCACTTGGTCTGTTCAGGCTGGAGAAGAGGAGACTGAGGGGAGATGTCATCAGAGTCTGCAACGTCCTTTTGAGGGAAAGAGGAGGGGCAGACGCTGATCTCTGCTCTCTTGTGACCAGTGACAGGACCTGAGGGAATGTCTTGGAGTTGTTTCAGGGGAAGTTTCGGCCAGACATTAGGAAAGGTTCTTCACCTATTGGGTGGTTGGGCCCTGAAACAGCCTCCCCAGGCAGTGGTCACAGCACCAGCCTGACAGAGTTCAAGAGGTGTTTTCACCATGTACTCAGGCCCATGGTGTGATACGTAGGATGTTCCGTGCAGGACAAGGAGTTGGACTTCGATGATCCTTGTGCCTCCCTTCCAACTCAGGTTGTTTTATGACTCTAAGGTTCTAACAACTCCAAAACAAAGTTAGTTTGATGTAGCTACATGACTATAAGTTTCTTGCTTTCATAGTGTCATTAAGTTAGTTTTGGCTCTTTTTCATGACAGTATTTTAAGAAAGTTAATGAAATAGTTAAAGAAAAGGGAGAATCACTCTTTTTCACTTAGTGTACAATATCTTACTATGTGGATAGTCAAGACTGCATGTTAAAACTAATCAATATTAACTGCCAAGTGTTGCTTTTCTGTCAGAACTTCGATCATGAGCCTCTGTTAAATAAAAAGACTAGTTAACTATACTGCTTGTATATGTGTTTTAATTAATTTGTATTACTGCCTTTCACTGCAAAACTGCTCTTTGTGATAGCTTTCCCTCACACCAACTTAGAAACTTTATTTTTTAATTATATATAAAATTGCTTTGGTACAACAAACGTAATTTTATTTTCCATAGTTTTGGTTTAATTGTAGGATTTTAACTTCCACAAATTGCACTTTAATCTCTTTCTCAGATCTTCAGTAGAAATAACAGCAAGAGGAAATATTTAAATAACACTCTCTCTAACAGAATTATTTTCAATCATCAATTAATAATATGTCGATTTATTTTTCTAGACAAAGATTTTTTTCTTTTTACTCTGATCCATGACCCTTTCCAATGACCCTGATATTTCTTTATGACCACACAGCTAATTATAAAACAGTTATATGACAGTTTTAGTAACCCTTTTCAATATATTTATGAGAGAAATAAGAAAAATGTTGCTTAATTTCAGTGAAGCCTATGCAGTTGACATCTTTATGTTCTTTAGCTGCACAAATATTTGGGAAAAGGAATTGAATCCGTTCTTTCTAAGCCTATTTTTCTTACTGGTTTTGGTTGAACCCATTGTATTTGAACACATATGTTAAAGATATTTGAGTCCTGGTACCCTAATTTAAGCAGTTATTGGTTTTCCTGTTCCTTGCAAATACACCAATTCTAGTATCATTTCTAGTGTCTGTGATTTTTTTCCTACGATGCTTAGAGTCAAACTAGAATTGAAGGAAGAACAAAGCAGCACAAATGAAAACACTAGTCCTAATGATCTTTCACTTGTTCACAATCATTTTTAGTTGCTCAAGGATGAGCAGCTGAATGATAAATTAACTGAGATCACATACAAATCACTAGTAAAATTAATATAGAGCCTCTTCCAATAAAAATAGCTTGACACATTTCTACTACTTATCTGTCTTCAGAGTACAGACAAGAATTAACTATGTAATGATATCCTCTGAACTTTTCTGGTCTTTTTAAAATGGAATTGTGATTCAGATCCAACAGAATAGCCTCCACTGTCTGTAACAAATTTTCTTTTGAACTAATAATCCTCCCCTAGAATTATTATACCACCTAAAAACAGTGGTGTGTGCTTAAAACTTCCCCTGAGATTCCCTGGTCAGAGTAGAGCAAGGAAAAGTGTTACCTACCTACTTCTTAAGGAATGAAAAAGTAGTGGGAGAGAAAAGAAAGCCTTCAAAATACATTGGTTCAGGTGCTCCCTGCTCCATCTTATTTCCACTAGGGGACTAGGGATATTAAATCTCCGTCACGTATTTTCTTATTCCATAGAGGATCAATAGAAAAATAGCTGGCAATGTTTTGCCTTGGGTAAGGAGAATAATGACCAGATCAAGACTAAAACTGCTGTCCTGAGATGATTTTACGATGATCCTCTATTCCCTGGTTGTCTGCTTTATGCCCAGAAATGGTTACTGTAGCTTTAAGGTGTGCCCAGGGCAGGGGGGAGCCTTGGGGCTCTTGTGCTGCCTTTTTTTGAAGCCAGGTGGCCATGGTGCTGGGAGGAGTGGGCTCTCTTCATTTGCCTGGATAGTTTGGCTTTTGTTAGCTTAGGCAGAAACAATCTCCTTTCCCTGGCTTTGCAGACTGCAGCAGCAATCCTTCAGAGGCCTTTGTTTTTTCTTGAACTGCTCAGTTTGGTTTGGTCCAAGATCAAGGAGGAAAAATGAACGTGGAAAGAGTAGACAGTGGACCAGCAGGGAGCCCCAGGGCTGCTCTGTCCCAGCCCCAGACCTCAGAAAAGCTGAACCCACAACAGAAAGTACACCAAATCCAGCAGCTTCATATGCTGTGAGGAGAAGACCAATATCAGACATCCACCAGGTTCCCATCTGGTTTTGCCAAAGCTGCTGCATGAACCCTTTAATTTTTCCTTCCCTGGGGCAGAAGTTGCCACCCCACCACCTTGCAGTCATTGTGTTTTTTTCCTTTTTCTTTTCTCTTTGTTTGGCATTTTGGGGGTTTTTCCTATGGTTAGGGGCCGGGGCGGGGGAGGGGGGTGACAAGGACAGTCCAATACCTGGCGCCCCACCATTTTTTCCTGTGCAGTGTTGGCAGTTTGTTTCTCGATCAATGATTGGGTTTTTTTCACTTTCATCCACTAATGTTGACCTCTCGTTTGTAGAAAGAGATTACTGGAATCGTTTTGTAGAGGAAACACTCATTCCAGAGTGTTTTCTCCTAAACTTGTCTCCAAACCGAGATAACTGCCTATAGGGAAGCATCTCAAGAGAAGGAGTATGTTATAATTCAATTCACAGTTTGCCTCAGGGGAAAGAGATGATTACAAATTTTGGTTTTCTTTTCACTGAAGATTTGATACTCAATCCTTGACATTATTAACCAGTTTACATGCAGATTATGCTAACTAAATATTCTGCTGCTTTTTTTGCCACACAATTTCAGATATACTGATGTCACATATTTAGCCACTGATACAATGAAATGAAATCTTGAAATGGAAGTCTGAATAATGCATTACACGTGTGACATGGGAAATGACAGATTATGAATTGTGCAGATTATGAATTGAATTATGCAGTGGTAAGACTGCAATTCATAATCTGGACATTTTGTTCACATATGTGCCTCAGCTAGTCATTGAATAATTCTATTAATTTAGAATCTTATATTACACTAAGTTCAGTATAACCAGTTTCTCTAACTCTGAAATGACAGCATCCATACTCCCAGAACACCATAATTCTGTATTAAATTAATGAAACCCTAAAAAAACCCTGACATATTTCTAGACCAGAAAGATAAATCCACTCTTTTGGTCCACTTCTAGTTGTGTCTATATTTGGGGTTTAACATTTTCTATCCAGAAGCATTATTATTTAACCTCTATTTTCCTCAGTTATTTCTATATGATTTACTTTTTTCACTTACCTTTTCAGGGCCTGGATAAGACATTTAGTCTTTAGTACTTATTTAGTACTTTCAAGGATAGAACTCAGTTTAGGGACAGATGTTGATATTTAGAACCCCATAACCACATCCTTTTTGACTGTGAAGTGCAGGACATAAGGGTCCTGGCTCCCTGAGGTAGGCATGTTAGGGGAAATCCTCTTGAGAATATGACCATCTGGCATACATTTTGATGACATTTCAGCAGCCTGGCAGGGCTTCTGAAAAAGATTTCAGATGTTTCAGTAGGAAGAGACAAAATAAATATCTGTGTTACTAGGATACTGAATTTTCCCTGCTCCCATAGAGAAGAAATAGGTCCAGATCTTGTTCTTTTTGGAGTCAAATTAGAGGTGACATCAGTAGAAAGAATCAGTCCAACAACAGGTCAGGAATTGTTCCTGCTATAGCTACTAAAATGTAACAAGTATATAAAGAGCAAGTATCCTGAAGGGATAAGGTATCTTCAGAAGAAAATGCTGAGAGAAAACAACTCCCTGAATTGTAGGAGTTAGATTCAAAAGCCAGTTTAGGAGAGAAATAGAGATAGGATCTAAATATTTCATACTTTGCCTGAATTGATTGTACTGGTGATGAGGGACAGGAATTTGTTCCTTCTATAATATTTATTGATGGAGCCCTACTAATGTGATTCGTAGTGCTCATGCAGGTTGACTTGTATAAGTTTATAGCCCTATGGTTATCCAGTTCCGTCTTCCCCTAATTATCTGGCTATATTCAGGCTATTTAGACCATTCACTTTTATTTCAGCAGGTAGAATAATGCAGCATCTCCACACTGCTATTAGGCCTGAAAAAAAGTAGAGTATCATTCCAATATCTTCTGTTGCACTATAAAAGTCTCTTAAGTGCTCTGTCCTAATTCCCTAAGTAACTTTCAAATCTGTACCCTACCATCTTTTAAGTACTCAGCACTTATTTACTATTCCAATTCAAACTTGCCCTTTTCAAAATATTTAAGAGATTAAAGTTCTGAACTCTCTCACATTTCATTTTAAAAATAATTTTTCTACTCTTACAGTTGTGCGGAGAAAGCAAACTGTAAAATTTTCTGCTGGGACAAAAATCATGATGTCAGTTACTGACAGATTTTGTTCTTGAAATTAACCATTAACCCCAAGATATTTCCCTTTCCTTCCTCCAGTAACCACTTCTGAGTCTAGGCCCTGATGTAATTTAAAGGTTCTCCTTGTCACCCCTCAAGATCCACATATCCAGAGCCTGTCTCGAATTCCTGCTGGATGATTACTCTCAGAAATACTTCTTTATTTCAGTGGCTCTTCCTTGGAACAGGCTGCTGCAAACTCTTGTGGCTCTTTGGATTAGAGTACCTTGCTAAAAAAGGTTAACAATTTAGCTTGATCACAGGCACCCAACCCAGTGCATGCATTCCAGAATCAATAATGCTTTTGACTGGCTTGCAACCCACTGATATGTGTGCTAAACTCAGACTAAGGAGTGAGGAGGGGACAAAAAGGAACAAGGCAGAAGAGAGTCTTCTGCCTTTTCAAAGCTCTGGCTCTGAGTTAGGCTTCCTGTAAAGATAAAACAGTTGGAGGGCATAAAGGCTCGTGGCACTAGGAAGGTGCTGAGGGGTCTGTATTAGAAAGCTTTGTGTCTTGTTTTTGAAACTATTATATGCCATGGTTGTTCTACCACAGCACTGTAAACACAGACTATAGTGAGTCACAATACACAGAGTTTCAGAAAAATGAGTGATGGAGGAAGTCTTAAAATCTCTTGTAGGAGAGACTGAAGAGGTTTGACATCTCACAGGGTGACACAAAGGTCAGTACATTGACTTTTTTGTTTTTTAATATCTACCTGAAAAAGGCCTCTACTATTGATCTCTGTGTTTCAGGGAATACTCTATACGAATAGTCTGGAAAGAAAGAAAGAGAGAGAGAATGTAACTGTTTTCAGCAGTAACCACAGTTCCAGAGGAAGAGCACTCTTATTTCACTCTTTGGCCATGTAAATGCATTACATAAATTGAAATAATATAAAAAGTCAGCATACTTCAGGTCATTACACAGTTATTCAAAATGGTTTACTTTTTATCAGTTCTGTAGCCCAGTATTTATTCTAAAGAGACAGTGAGCTTCACCTGCACTGCTATGCACCAAAAGGATGGACAGGTTCCAAGAACTCTATCAAAACAGGGAACACCTGTCAAAGGATGAGTAATTTTGGGCAGCCCAGAAACAGTCCTTTACATCATGGGGAATTTTATCAGCAAAATATGAGCTCCTGTGATGTCTTTTTGTGGCTACCTAAAAACAGAGGCCAGAAAAAATTAAGGGAATAAAAATCAGTTATATTTATTGAAGGGCCTTCAGGTAGGTTTTGGTCAGACAAAGCTCCCCAGGGGCTACAGCCAAAAATGGACAAAGCATCATGGGTTTTTTCACCCTTTTATAAGTTTTGTTCATTTGCATATTGGGGGTTAATCGTCCAATTACAACTTCAGGTAATGAAGTAATTTACCCCAGGTTTGCTCCTGCCCAACTCACTTTTGTTTACGTTTCTAGGTGCCTGAGACAGTGAGGTGTCCTTGATTCCCAGGTCTAGAGAGGAATTGTTTTCCCTGACCAAAATGGGAAAGGAGTAGCTAACACTCTATATGGAGCTTCAAGTCATACAGTAAAGAATTGCGGTATTAAAAATATATGAAAAATATAAAAGCTAAAATCCTAAGGCATCAACTGCACAGTTTGGACCTAAATTATAGTTGCTGGTACCTATGTACATAACTAATTTATATGAAGAAAAGTTACCTGTTTCAGAATAAATCTTCTATAAATCTTAATTTCTTCTTGCACTGAGAGACTCACAACTGAGGTTGTATTCATGATGTATGAAGGTATTTTAGGATGCAGATGGATACTTAGGGAAACCTGTCTTGTTCAAAGCTCCTAGTTACCAAACTTTCATTGTAATTACATTTCTCAAGCTTGCTCTTTTTCTTCAACTGAACTTTTATTGAGCTTCATTTAAAATATATCCTTTTTTTTTTTTTGCTGTGGTTGCAGTAAAAATAACTATACTGTAAACCATACTTTTCCGATAACATTCCAGATGATGAAAATAATACAGGCAATATTGCCTACCCAGCTGAGCTTGTAAAATTCTTTGGAAAGGAAAACCGGCATTATTTTCTTCAAAAATGGGCTCTTATAATTTTTGCACTCTTAGAGAAAATGGCTTTACCAGTTTATGACTCCTGCCTGAAACTGAAGTAGGAAGAAGCATAATTTTATATTTATGGATACTCCTGACAATTATATCACTATAACACCCACAGAATTTGACACAGTTATTTAAGGTTTTCTTGAAACTGTTTTACTTCTTCAGTGGTTATTTGTGTAGGTAATTCCATTGTGTATAAAATATATAATCTATTATAATTCTGAGCTGTTTGGGAGTTAACAAACTAAAACCTGACAAGTGAAAAAAATGGCAGATAATATTAGGATTTTTATTAAAGATTAGATCGATTTGCAAATATATCTTCCTTTCAAGAAATTATGATTTGTTTCTTTGTGTTTTATGTAAATCTGAAATAGTCAATCACCTTTAAGCAGCGTGTATTTAGGGACACTTATTGTCAAGTTGCTTTTACATTAAATCTTCATATTTTGTTTTACAAATCTGACTTTCACCATATAAGATTCATTGTAATAATATGACTATTTTTCAGTGACACTGTGCATTCTAATACAAATGTAGAACATACCAGCACAGACTAGTAATCTACCAGAATTTGGTAAACATTCTTCACTGTGTAAACAGAAAAAAATTATTTTCCTAAAGGATTTGCTTTTCAGTCTTGAACAGCCATCTCTTTGCATGTTTCACCACCAAAACGGAAAAGAATTCTTCTAATAATCTCTTCTTGATATTACTTTTAATTGATGAATTTACTCTGCAATAGAAACAGAGACATCATGAAAGAAGAGGTACTCTCCAAGCATATTTACATCATGTTGCAGCTGGCAGTGTGGAAAGAAGATAACCTTATTTTTATTCTGACATACTACGGTCACTGTTCAAAAAAGGATAAATGTTTTTTTCCCTTCAGTTACCTTTTTTTTTTTTTTTTTAGTTATAATATCAATATTCAAAGCTAATGGGATAGTTCTGGTGGACTGGTGGCCCACTCCTATCATCGGAAATCACAGACAAGATGTTTCCCAAATTTTCAACTCACCAGTGCTTTACTCAAGAGGTGAGTCAGAAAGCACAAAAATGTAAAAACACTGATAAGGAAACTATATCTAAGAACTGAATATTTCTTTCAGCATCTCTGTATGGACATAAGCTCTTTATTATAGCTATTATATCTAATTAAGCAGGCATTCTTGACAAAGTTTATTACAAATCTACATACTAAATTACCTGATGAAAATGTTCTTAATGCCTTTATTTAATTTCATTACATACAGAACTTGTCTCTTCACCCAAAATCTAATATGTTTGTATTATGAGCTATGTTTTTTGAATCTTCTCCAAAAAGAGTTCAAAATGAGTCTAGGCACGTCTTGCTTCCACCCAGAAACTGAAGAACCATACACAACTATACTATACATAGAAGGATTCGTTTATTTTTCAAAGTCTGTTCTTTTCCAGTTACAAACAGATGCCAGTCTTCACAAATTTGGTCATTACTCACAATTTAATGTTTGGGGTTTTGACCACTCTTGTTCTCCACTATTTGTTGCAGCAGTAAAACTTTCTTTGGCAGCAATGGAACCAGACCAGGTCTAAAGTACAATGATGTGTATGAAAGGTGGATCAGACTGCTCACTGAAATGTTGGGAGTTGGTTGTCCTCCAATACCCTCCCTCAGTCAGGTATTTGTCTCTGTGGATTGATGGAAAGAGAATTATTACATAGGAAGGGTACACAGGGTGGTGGAAATCAGCTTTTGAATTATTTTTTTTTATTTTTAATTTTTTTAAAAAATAATTTATTTCTCATCCAGAGTATGAGGTTCTCATTTGATGATCAGCTGTGTTACTCTTGAGGAAGGGCAACTGAGATTCCTCTTAATAAACCCCTCAGGGTGAACCAGAGTGAAGTGACCCTGATTGAATGGTATATTGGAGGTCTCCAGATCTTCCGTACTCTCCTAACATCTGACCACTCTTCGGTGGTTGGATTGGTGTTACTGGAAACTCCCAGCTGTCTCCCAGATATTACTAGGTCCTGGGCTACTTCTCTGTGAGTGAAGACACATGCATTCTAGTTTTGGGGTCTGAGAGCTGACTTTATTCATTCAGGTAAGTGTTTGGCGTGAATTTTCAGTGTGTTAGAAAAAAAGACAAACCCAGAAATTGAAGATAATCAGCTTCAATTTCCATAGGAGAGTTACTTTGAGCCTCCCATAACTGTGTATGCATTAACTGGAAACACATCACCTTTTGCACACTTTTCAGTATATGACCAATTTTAGGTATATGGCATTCTCTCCTCTCCATAGGATCCAAGCTTCTTGACCAGTGTGCTGCCTTCTGGGTTAGGATCATGGCTGTTAGTTATTACCTGCAGTTGGGAAGACATCCCCTTGCTTCTGCTTCACTCAACAAGATCTAATCTCCCTCAGTAAGAGATACCCTCTCAATATATTCATTTTCTGTCTCATTTCTACTGCACTTTTCCTCTGTTTGAGCTAGGGCTTCACCTCTGTAAGGGTTGTGCATGTTGTAATTTGCTGAGCTCCATCCTGAACATATCTAAAGTTTCCTTTTTAATGAAAGGGCACAGTTTTACTTCATTATCATTCCCCATGTAATATATTTTGTTTCTCCAATTTCTCAGGGGGGGTCGTGGACTTGATATTTGAAATCTTCCAAGAACTCCCATTATCCTTAGTACATTATTCCCATTCCCTAATTTCTTGTTCCACCCTGAGGGTTTCCTGTCTTTGCAATGACTCTTGTAAGGTCAATTAGAGTAACTTACTCATTTCTCTTTCTCTTCTGGTTGCCTCATGTTCTGCAACAACCTGGGAGAGCTCTTTCCCCAACTGATCTTGCAAAGATTACATATTTTTATTCTCTTTTTTTCCCAGAAGCTAATCATTCTTCCTGTGCAGCTACTAGACATGTATCCAGAATGGCAGAGACAACTGCCTTTTCTTTTACAGGTTTTAGTTTTTCGTTGTCTCTTAGAATGGCATTTCAATTTGTTATAACTCTTAACTCGTGCCAATTATGTGCCCAAATCATACCCAGGGGGATAAGCTTTATAATTTTTTTAATCGTGTCGATAAGAGAGTGTCCCCATTGGATTGCCCTGGGTGGTCATATTTTTAAATTCAGTCATTTTAGCCCTCTGAGAGCTAGTGTCCTTCTTCCCGCTTTCCTCTGAGAACAGGCAAACTTTCCTCCACGAGGAAGATCTTGTACAAGTTTAGGCACTACTGGTTAGTCCATAACAGAAATGGATCCACAATGTCAGTAAAATGTTGCAATCTGCCTCTGAGGCAAAGACAAACTTTAACTCCAGGGCCCAAGTAATTTAGCACAAGGTGCAAGATGCGTAAGTAGGATCATAGATTTTAAAAACTATATGACTTTGCTTTGAACCAAAAGAAATCATAAAAATGCAATCTAAAGGACAATATTGTAATATGGAAATGAAGATGGATTGGAAGAAGATTTAATGAATATTTTTTTCTGTTAAAATATATGATAATGTAATTGTAATCCAATCTAACATAATAAATGTATTAGAATGTTGTGATATGATATGATAAGAATGTAATATAAATACAATAAAACATAGTAGGGGTAATTTTTTTAAGTCTGAAATCATGAATAATCTATTTTTTAAATTTTTATTTTGATTTTAATAAAATTACATGAGTAATAGGCTTATACCAAAAGAGCCAGCAGTAATCACAAATAACATAGGTTTAGAATATTTACTTGTAAAGATTTAAATTCTGATAGACATAAAAAGATGAATACCTAGAAGTATATATTTTTATGTTCTGTTTTTCAGTCTCCTTTACCAAAAAGTTAATTGTTTTACATATTTCATATGCCATATTTGTATGCATTTAAAGGCTTTTTTTAATTAAATATCATAATACTTTTTAGTTTGCAAAACAAATGCTTGTAAATGGAACTTTTGAGTTATTATGATATATATTATTCTAAATATTTTATTAAAGATAAGTATTCATGATGGAGAAATAAAATACTTCTCACAGAACAGGAGAGATTAAGAAGTTGACCAAGTGATGTCAATATTTTTATGAAAAGTCAATGGGGTTCAAAGTAAATGTGAAATGTAAATCAACCTCAATGAAATTTTCAGATGTTTTCTAAAAAGTTCTAACTTTTAGAGGCCAAATACCAATATTTAAGATTTATTTTAAAATACAATTTTCAGAGCTACTCAGCTCATAATCTGGACAGCTTTGACTAAGAATTTACAACCAATTCTAATGACAGGTGTTCTCTGACATAGCAGGAAGGATTTGATCACTTGTTGATCAGAAGAACATATTTTAATACTTTTCAAGCATTCTGTTGACCAGTTACACATTTTAAAATGCCTCAGCTTTAATCATCCTATGTACTATTATTTTCTTTGTAAAGTGGATTGAAGATAAGTCTTCAAAGACTTTCATGACTACAAAAGCAAATGTCCTTCCTACTGATCATAGAAATATGGAAAAGAATAAAAAAAATCATCTAGGTTGGAAACAATACCTAAGGTCATTGAGTTATTCCCAACCTAACAGGGCCAAGTCCGCCACTAGACCATGTTCCTACATCTTTTAAGTACTCAGTCTCCTCTTCTAATTGCAGTTCAGCAGAACAAGAGGACCTCCTAAATTCCCTGTAAGTTCTTGTTTACAGGGGATTTCTGCTGCAGACTAAGAGAAAACTGGTTTCATAAACACAAGGAACTATCTGAACACTGCCACTCACTCTCTGCACACAGTTACTTTACCTTTCAACTTTCTTAAAATTCTGACCTCTTATGTCAGAGGCAAAGGCCACACGTACAGGGAAACGTGCACTAGCAAAAATCACATTTGTTGAAAAGTAAGTTCTTTCCTCCTTTTACAAAAACTAGTTTGCTCATTTCTTTGCAGCATCTGATTAATAATTTGTCTTAATTAGCATTAAAACAGTATTTTTTAAAGTTTCAATGTGTCAAATTTCAATGCTTTTTTATACCTAAGCAGTACAAATCTTCCTGATTGATATCACTAAGTCTAAAATATTTTTCTCACATTTTACAAATCCTTTAAATTTGGTCTGCTTTTTAGAAGGAAATACATCTTACTAGATAGCATGTGTTTTACACATTTTTTCAGAATACAAAGATATTCAGAACCCATTCTATGCAGCCACTGAACTGATTGGGATAAGAAAATGACAGTAATGACTCCGAAAGCTGGAACATTTCTTAGAAACGCAATCAAACTAAGAAGCAAAAAGCATAAAAATTTCAAAATCAAGATAACTGAGTGAGTTCAGGTCACAAATATCGTCCAGGAGAAAAGGAGCACTACAGTCTCCATAAAGTGGGTGCAATTGGACATGGTTTCTTTCATGTGGGTGAAATTCATGGACTACACATATGCTTATGCCTTGTCACACTTCTCTCAGCCTCTTCCCAAAACCACAAATGCCCCTTGAGGCACTTTTAATTGTTAGCCAATGATATGGTATTACACTAATATTTAACTGTGATATTTTAGCTTCTTGATAATTAGGACAGCTAAAAATTTGCTTGGTTACAGCAAGAAGAAATATAAAAGAAAAAAATCTCAGAACAAACAACATCTAATCCATTACAAAGAGATGATACACAATCTTTTTTTTTCTTTTTCTTTCCTCAGGCTTCATGCATGTACAGAACTCTTCAGAGGGGGTTTTCTCTGTGTTAACAGTGCCATCTAACAAGTCACAGTTCCTCTGTTGAGAATGCTCATTCTCTTTCCATGCAGAGCTGAAGGCAATGTCTCCCATAGGGGCTAGTAAAAATGCTGGCAGACTTATGATGTGTGTTTTGTACACATCAGCTCACAGAACTGGAAAGATGCACCCCTGAGATCAACTTGTATTTTTCAGCAATCCATTTGAAGTTTCAAAAAATTGCTTCTCTCTCTCTCCATTTCTTCACCATCTCTCCTCTTAGTAATAACTTGATGGACACATGTGTATTTAGTCTCTATAATTATGAATTAATGCCACTTCTTGATACAAATAATTGGCATTATTCTTGTGGTCTTTACTAATAACAGATAAATGCAAAGGACAAGATGTTGGAATACAGATAGGCACCAAAGCAATTAATTGTTTTCCTCTTTACCCAGTCATTAAAATCGCTGAAGAGCAACAAATTTGACAGTATAAACCAGTGCAAATTGCAGACAACTACCGTGGTTGAACTATTACAAGAGAAGGATCTTTACCAGTACTTTTTTTTCCCCATAGCAAAAGGGACAAAAAGGGAGGAGCACATGAAAAGGAACCATTGAGGCGTTACTTCAAAAAATATCACTGGAATGAAAATCTGTCCCTAGGATCTCTGCTGTCACAGGTAGAAATTGAAAGCACAGTAGTATAATGTAATTGGTCTTATCAGTTACATAGAAGAGACTTAATAATCACCAGGGCAGCAGAGTTTGTGGGCTTTTTTGGTGGGGGTGTTTGGGTTGTTTTTTTTTTTAATTTTATGTTTGAAAGGGTTTTTTGTTTGGTTGATTGATGTTTTTGTTTGTTTCTGCGCTGGGTTTTTTTGTTCCTTTTTTTTGTGTCTCAGCAAGGCTGAGCAGAGGTCAGAAAAAACATCCTCTGTGGCTTTTTTCCTTACTTGTGAGAAAATAGGTAAAAATTTTTAAGGGAAAGTACAGCATTTTGAGCAGACTGAAATATAGATGAGAAGATTTTTAATTTTTTCCTAAAGCTGCATAGTAACTTTCCAGAAGGAAGAGTAATATTCTAAATAGAAAACCATGAGCGGATAATTGTGTTTTTAATAACCCGAAAAGATTGCATGTTGCATGTGTGTGGAGAGAGCCAAGATTACCCACAGATCTAACACCACAAAGGGATTAGCATCTGTAAGAGGTTTTAAGTAGTTTTCACATATCTTCTTCAACTAACTACCCTGCAAGAGCTTCTGAACTCTGCTACAGCACAGAGTTGTGCAATGCAGATCGAGCTGCTGGAACACATCTGTCCCTACACTCAAATCTCCTGCCTCTCTCTGAAATGTGGGAGCCCATGGCTTGTCTCTTCTCCAGTTTCATCATGGGAGGCAATGACTGCGACCAAGCTTACATGGGAGAAAGAAACTTTCTTCCTCCTATTTGCTCTGTGCTGCACTTTCCCAGAAAGCAAATTTCTCAAGCTTGGGAACTGAACGAGCTGGAATCTCAGCACAGGCTGCACGTGGTTATGAGAAAGCAACTTCTGGGCAGTTTGTTTTATGTATGTAGTACTTGCTAGCAGAAGCCTCTGTCACAATCAGGAAGTTCTGTCTTCTGTATGAGTTAACAATATGATAAAATACATATCTGTGATAATATTATATTTTCTGTAGATTTTGAGAATGCAAGGATTTGATTAATGAAATTATATCCTTTTCTGTCACTGGGAATTTAATAACTTTCTAAAGCCCCTTCACTTGTAGGGCCAGAGAATTTTGAGACATGTATAAACATGCACACATAATAATTTAAGAAGAATAAAAGTGCCAATTTGAATTAAGTTTGTCCTTTATACCAAATGTAGTCTCTTCCATTTACAGGAGTTTTAAAGCCCTGAAAGCAAAAAGCAGGCAAAAATCAAAGCAAAATCTTGTATCACTCTATCTATAGTTTGAGGGTTTTTTCTAACAAGGTATCATTTACTTTAATGCAATATTCTTGCTTTTCTAGTAAATAACATTTATTCTGTTTGTGAAACTGTCTTTGTTCTAATTGTAGAAATAGGTTCTGCTACTAAACTTCACTAATGTAAGTGATTAAGATAAAAACCACCCTGGCTATTTTGCTGAAAATGTCACAGATTTACAGAATATTCTGTGTTAGGATTATTTTACAAGGATCATCCAGTCCAACTGCTAAGTAAATGGCTCATGCAGGGATTGAACTCACAACCTTGGTGGTATTAGTCTCATGCTCTGAGACAGGGTTCCTTGTCAATTTTTAATTTTTTTTTTTAACCTATTTCTCTGTAAAGATAGAGATCTGAAACTTTACAATCTCTCAGTGAGGTGAGTGGCAAAAACTATTTATCCAAGGACATAAGAGTAAATATGCATGCAAACTTGAATTCTGCAGAGGCTGATTAAAAAATGTTCTGTTTATAGGAAGGGTTTAAGAGGTGATCAAAAGCCAAAAGTAATGGCAATTCAGATTTTAAAAAAGTTTAAAGTAATAAAAAAATTACTTTTTAAGTGGTCTGAAGTAAATAAAAATCCAATTTGTAATAGTAATTAAGTAGGCAAATAGAAGAGAGTGTCTCAGTATTTATCTGTACTTAGTAGGTACATCAGCATGTAGCTTTTGACATAATAAGCTATGTACTCCACAAGTATATACGACCAAAACATATAGACATACAATACATAGCTTCTTTTGTATTTTGACACACTATTCCACTTTTAAAATAATCAAATTATCTGGTTTTAAGCTTAATTATAAAAGCAAAACCAAGCCAAACCAAATAGCCTTTAAGGAAGAAACCTCTAGTTTCAACTTTCTACACAAAATAAATTTTACAGCTGAATCAAAAAATTATGAAGAGGCTTATAATGAAACTGGTGACATAGCTAGTATGTCAATACTAGCAGGTATAGCCATGATATAAAATATCACGGAGAAAACATACAAAAAACCCAAACAAAAAGACCCCCAGACCTCTCCCTCAAAAAACACAACTAAAGCTGAAACACAAAGATTCAGCAGTCCCAGAAAGAAAACAATACTTTGGAATTTGTTATTGAGGAAAGAGAATAATGGAAAACATTAGAAACAAAATCATAAAGTCCTATTAAAAAATATTTCAACCATTTTCTCCTTATTGCTTAATAGGACATGTGACTAATTAAGAGTTTTGCCATTACAAAACACCTGTGTAAAGATCTTCTAAGGATACAGCTTAGGAACCATATTGAGAGAGTGGAATAAGATATTTGCTATATATAATATATATATATATTTGACAGGTTGAAGAATCTTAATTTGACCTAAATAAAAAGCAGAAAGTAGACTAATCTGCCACATGAACTTCACAGGAGACTTAGCACATAAATCTCAAAAAAAAGCATTTTACTGGTTACCAATATTTAACCAGTGAAAATATTTATACTAGTTGTTTTAAGTTAAACATCAATTTACACCATAGCAATCTTTCTGAATTTCCATTCAAAACAATAGTAATTAGGGGTCTTTAAGTGGAAGAGTAATTTTTATTCAATCTTCCTTTCTTACTTGTCATGGCTAAATTCAGCCACTGCAAAAACATGTTCTTAATATTTATTTTTGAGAGCTAATCTAAATCATCAAGATTGTGTTTTGCCTAATAGATACGCAAAAATATTTATGAGGATGAGACACCTTGGAGAGAATTAGAAAATAATAGAAGGGATATATCCAGTTGAACAAAAGAAATGTAGTGAGTCATAAATTCTGTAAGTTGATCAACTTTGCAGTAAAGAAGCTTGACAAAGTTAAATGAGTTCAAAATATTTAGTTTTCTTTGTCTCCTAAAGACCTACCTTGAAGAAAATTATGTTAGGCATCAAGTCAGTTCAAGCAAGCAAGCAGTTACAATTTTAGGTATTTGTATGGTCAATTTAATAGTGTACTGCTAGTCTTCACATTTCTTTCCGAAAAAAAACGTTGAAATTTTGACTATAGAAAGCAAAAGCAAGTATTAAATACACATCACTGTTAATAATTTTGTCCACATGAAAATTATTTTTTAGTGGGGGAGGGGGGGTTTAACAACTACTTCATAGAAAAGATCACAGTAAAAAATTTAAGTTGATAATAAATAGGTAATTTTTCCTTCTGAACAAGTAATGTGTATTTCCTCTTTTCTACTGTGAAACTTCACTCCAATCTTTCACTTCTGGAAGTCTGTTAGATATACAACTAGCAACACATTTGTATAGACATATTTCCAACTACTTTCAAGCTTCAGATGTGTCAACTTCACAAATACTTCGTCACTCAGATCCTTACCCAGGTACTTACTTTAGTCAAGAAATCCTCAACTTCATATTTTCCAAACCTTCTATGTTTCTTAAGCTTCCTTTTTTTTCTTCTTTTTTTTTCTTTTTCTTTTTTTTTTTTTTTTTTTTCTATTTCCCTGTATTTACAACTAAAATATTTTATCATTCAACAAAGCTAAGATCTAATTCAAATCTCTTTACTGATTTCAGTTAATTATATACTTAGTCCAAGGGGTATTTTTATCTAATCTCCAAACCAATTTGATGGAGTTATTTTCCATTAAGCTCACTGCACTGAAGTTGTTTTGATGTCATCTATTTTTTCTGTTTGCATCTGATTAACTTGATTGCTTTAAACTCTAAGATCTCATCTTCCTCAGCAACATATCACAGCAAAAAAAAACCACCATAGTTCTCTACATTTCAGTGATTGTATGCACAGAGACAGAAGTATCCCAGAAATGTACAAGAGGTAGAAATTTGCTGGTGTCTACAACTGACTTAGGCAGGGCTATTTCCTTACGCAACATAACGTAAAAATATATATCATATTAAATTTGAAATGCAGTATTTAACATGTCTTAATTTTATTTTTGAAAATGACAGTGTTGGAAGCATATAGATTCCATATTTGTCCTGATTATAGTTCTTAAGTATAAGTGAGCAACAATCCCATTTTTCTACTATTTCTATTTTTATTCTCTAAAACTGTACTGAACAATATTAAGAACACAGCAACATTACCTGCATATATGCTCACTCTATATGCCTTTACATATAATATTTCAAGAAATGCAATCTAAAAAACCTCTGGTAGACATAATTTTAAAGAGCTGCAGTGAGTAGAAATAAAAAAATCTAAAAGTCCTCCTGTTTCTGGAGGCCCTGCAGTATCCCAGGATTCTTCTGGTCAAATTTTATTTACATAACTCATTAGCAATAGCTTTAGATTTCAAGCTGTATTACTCATTCTAATTATTTCACAGTGTTGTCTCTTCTCTTCAATGCTCTTTTATAATGTAAATTATATTTTATAAGCAAAATTTCCTTTTCATGATGTATTTACCCTATTGCTTTCTCATTAGACTTTTTATAGCTTTCAGAGTATGAGCTAGAATACTTTAAATGTCACAAATCTTTGTAGTAGCTGGAAACAGACAAAATATTTTTCTGCCTTTCAGTGACTGACGTAAATGCAGTTATATATTACAAGTGAATCAAAACCAAGGACTGGACTAGAATGTTGTAAGAGGGAACCTAATGTACTAAAATGAAGTTTCAGAAAGACCATTACACAGTCTACCATAAATTCTCTTAAGTGCCATCTAAATGACAATGAATTTAGACATGTCAGATATAATTATTGCTAAATTTTTATCCCAGTCCTGAGGAAAAAATGTCTATATTGTGACCCTGGGTATATGAGTTTTGCAGTAATGGATTCTTGTATATTCACTGCATCACACTATGGGAAGTTACTTGTGCAGCCCAAGACACATGCTTATGCTAACTTAACAATTTTGCCAAAGGAGAACTAGCAACACAGGAAAATAAACTGAAAACAGGATTTGAAATTGGTTTTGTGCAAATATTTGAGATAAAGGAAAGGTTGATTTACAGAATCAAATGTCTCTAGGGCATATGAATTACCTTGCAAGAATAGTGCATGCATGTGAAGATTGTAACTCTTTATGCTGGATATTTTAACATTCAGAAATGAATAGGAATCATGCTTAGTTGATATAAAATAAAAATAAATTATTCCATGCCAATGAGGAGTATTATTCTAGTTCACTATTCATTCAAAATATTGATAAAACCTGTAAGCCCAGGGGACTGAAAAAGCTCAAGAAATTGATATTGGTAAAAATAAAATAAAATTGAAGATAAAGAAACACATTTTTGCTGTAGTTCAACAAGAAATTGTATTGCTTTCAAATGAACCTAAGAGAACAAGGTGGTTTCACTTTCAAGAGATAAGCATGGATTTCAGAGCTTCCGGAAATCATGTTCACAATGCAAACCACTTTGCCTATTGTATAACAAAGAATTCAAGTTTGTTTTTACTATCTCCAGGCATTGCTGCTGAGATCTCTGTTTAGTCTAATACCTCCTCATTTATAAATACAGGTGTACTTTGTATGCACATTTAAAGAGACTGAGTAGTTTAGTTTAGTATTTGATAAAGGCACCTCTGCAAAGTTAATGCTTTTCCTAAACTGCTTAAAGGACAAACCATGATAATGTATGTTACTGCGAATGATGTGCTAACAATTTGCCAAGTTATGCTTTTAGTACATTACTGTAAGAGTAATAATAAATGCATTAAATTCTCCATTAAATTTGACTGGGATTTAAGGGGACCCCACAGTTTCTTTGTCCTGAAAACACAGTACAGTTCAGTTCAGGAATCTAACATTTCTGTAACATTCCTAGCTTTCTCCTAAATGAACATCTGGGCTCTTCCACATTTTGTGTGGACAATTCTTGTCTATTCACAGCTCAGGCATCCAGTCAGGCTATTTTTGTATGTGCCATTTCAAAAACTGAGATTGTAGTGTCACTATGATTTTGGGTGGGGATAAAAAATTTTATGGACAATCTGGAAATAGGAAGTCATCTACAATATGTAGTTATGAACTTTCAAGATGAAAATACTTGTGGGTTTTTTTCCATATATGCCTAAGAGAGTCTTGTAGGTAAGCTTGTTAATTAGGAAAAAATATTTCTTGATCTTAAAGACCTCTTAATATATTCAGTCATATATGTCATTTCTAGTTACTTGTGCTAATGTGTCCCATTTCTAGTTACTTGTGTTAATTTTATTCTCTCATGGGACTTCTATTTTCATTAAAATCCTTCTACATACACCCATGTGACTTGAAAAAGATTTTATAGAGCTATGGAGAGGGATCTATTTAATAAATAGGGCTGTGATTCTGTTTTCATACAAAAGATAGACAAATAGAGATAAAACAAGACTTGTGTTTCACTTCCATGTTATTTTCCAATAATGCCAAGTAGTCTTCGCTTGGATGCCTTGTACCTAGGAAGCACCAAGAGGTCAGTACTTACTTGACATCTGAATTTATGTTAGGTTTTCTTTGCTCAAGAACAATTTATTGCTCAGGATTTAATCTGAAAACAGCCTTTCTTCTTTGAAAAATGAGAAATTATAGTAAATTTTTTTGTCTGTCAGAAAAGGAAATGTTCTATCCTCTGATTTTGTAACTAAGTAGCATTTGACTTTGGATTGTTTTCTGGTCTAATTGATGTTTACAAAGTGAAGGCAAGTGATACTAAAGGCATGAGCATAATATTTCTGTGTATCAGATATGGACATTTAAAAACATTTGCTCTACCTCTTCACAGTTGATTACAAAACTGAGATATAGCATGCTATACTCTTTCTCTAAAAAGAATTGGTTTTAGGTTTCCGGTGGTCTTCCAAAGTACTGATCTTTGTGCACGTTTTTGTAAACATAGAACATTTAGAACATTTACAAAGAAAGCTGCAGCACCAATTGAGTACAAGTTGTGTGTGAAATTTCTCACTGTTACTCATGAGAATGCCTGGGACAAATCAGAGACAATTACAGATGAATGGACACCTGTTCTGTAATGGTAAATTCATGTCTTACTTTACTTGCATAAGGAATTGTTGTATGAGTAAAGACAGACCCTTTTTTTACATGCTTAACTTAGTCCTTCTGTTTGAGGATTTTTTGTTTGCTGGGAGAGTTTTATTGACAAGAGATTGATCAATCTGAGCACATACGTATGCTGAAATATGTGCTGCTGAAAAGTAGCTTTGGTGTTTTAGAATTGCTCAATTACTTTGGGCAACAACTAAACTAAAATATGTATAAACATATATATTAAAAATATAAGATAAGCAACCAAGTTCCAGGTTCCTATTCACATTATTCTATTCCCATTTTTTACTATTAAAATGTGGCTATTACTTCAAAATACTATTTAAAATCTTTCTGGAAAAATATGAAAGTTGTATTACTGTATTTTAGGTAGAATTTCTTTTCTGAATCAGTAACTTATTTCTTCACAAATTATTGAATGGAAATAAAGGCTGAAAATGTACACAGTAAAATGAAGCAATAGAAGAAGTGTGTTTTGGAGATGACAAGATCAGTAAATACTTAGGGAATTGTTTTTATTATATTTAACAGAACTGAAAAGTCAAACATATTTCCACCTTTATAGCTGTTTACAGATACCTATTACTTCTACTGGATAATAGTGAAGATTGCAATTTAGAAAAACAGAGTAATGAGTCCCTCAACTCCTTATTCAGTACCACACTGGAAAGTTGGAATGAGCATGAACAAATCCATTTATTTGGATCCATGTTTTCTATTATTTGTTACAAGCTTTCCCAATCACACACATCACACTTCTTTTGTTGAATCTGCAGCTACCTAATTATTCTTAATCTTGATGTCTCCATTCTGCCCTTGTCTGTCACGTGTATTTGTTCTGCGCCTTGTCAAGAGCAAGGCTTTGTTTGAAACAGCTCTCTCACTCTTCCTGCATTGACCACATACCACGTGTTCCAGCACATCCTATGTTGAATGGAAAACTGTTGTTCTTCCAGTTTCTTCTTCCAGTTTTCATCTACAATTTTTTAATTCAGTGGTTTTTATCATTTTTCTGTAACACAGTAGCAGGGTCAAAGTAGATATCCCACAAATCTACATGTCATCTGTATGCCAGCTACTAACGTGTCAATTTTTATAACTTTGTACCACTTTCTCTGTGCTCTAGAGTGTCTTCGATATTTCTGTTCAATTATCTTTCTTCTACTTGCCTATCATGTTCTGATTAATAGATTGAGTGGGGGTGAACAGCTAAGCCACTGTTTCACTGGCTGACATAAAATTATCTCAGACCTCAAATAACAAAGTGCCTGCAGATTTCTAAGAGCTTCTGATTGGATCAACTGTTTTCATAATTTTTCAACTATAAAAATGAAGGCATTAAGGCATTTTAGGCTGAAACACCTCTGATAAAAAGACTGTTTCAAAGAGCAAAAGCAATTGGACTAAAGGTCTAATAGTAATCAATTCGTTTGTTCATTTGTTTGGTTTTTTTAAATGAAGAGACACTGCAATAATCAGAGGATCATTAGACATAAGGCATATGGTGTGTGGATACTTTGGAAGGTTTGTTAGATTTACTTGATATTGGATAAGAGCTTCATCTATTATACATGTAGAGGCTTGACCTCCTGAACATGATTGAATATTGTAAGGAAAACTAAGTAATAATTCAACATTAAAAGATGAGACTGGGTTTCATTATAAACTGTTTTAGGAGGACAGTTATGTGAAGATAACATCACCGATAAAGAAGAAACTGAAATTATAAGAACTGTATAAGCAGGAGGTGAGTTCTGTGCCAAAGGTGAAGCCAAAGGAATGTAGAAATCAGATAGATTCACTTCGGGGTATTTGCATTGCTTTGTAGGGATACTGCTACTTCTGAGTCACTCATGTTGGAGAAGATGAGGAGAAGTAAAATAAGCTGAATGTATAGTAGCATTCATAATTCACAGAAGTGGAACAAAAGTAATATCAGTGTTTAAAATTGTGATTAGATAACATGAACAAAGGTCTTTATGGTGGTATATGTGTGCTAGCAAAGTCGTACTATGGAAGGACAGAAGGAACAATGGATAGAAAACAGACGCATGCAAATTTAGCAACTGCTAAAATAAAATGCACCATTCTTTCTTTGAAAAAAGTTTAGCATACAAGTAAGGAGTTGGTTCTTCTACTGCTACTCCTGGAACAATAATCAGGTCTTATTAAGTATATGTGTTTACTCCTGAAAATGCCAGTTTTTCCTTGTAATTAGAATTGAACAACATGAACAAAGACACTGCTTCTAACAAGCAGGATAAAAGTCAATGAAGCTCTGGCATTTATTCTGCCTGAGGATTCTCCAGGCATTTATTTATCTTTTCTGCTTAAAATTAGTTTTGACTAGCCCACAAGTCATATTCTCAGATCACTTCAGAGATCTGAGTTAGACAAATGGCTATGAGGAAAAGAAGCTTTCTCTTCTGAAGGAGCTGTCCTCCACAGTGAGGGGCACTGTTCTTAGCTATAACACAGTGAATGTGGCTTAAAAGCCATTTGAAGGCCTTTTGCACTGAAAGGCCTATTTGAAAGGGTTGTGGTCATATTGACACCCTTGTCTTTGAAAAACTAATGCAATTTTACAGGGAAAGGTCTTGATGACATCAACATTTTATCTCATGTGAAGACAGTTGTCTCTTTAATTATGTCAATCACAATAACACTATCTTAAGAAAGGGTATAGGGGGATTTTGAAAATGAGATGCTTTCTTTGGAAGTTTGGCTGGATTCAGTCAGTCGCATTTACTAGCATGCTACTAGGTCAGGAAAACACTTGTACAGATTACACTGAAAACTTCATAGCTACCTACTGTTTTATTCTTGTGAGCTGTAGTCTTTTTCTTAATTACACCAGAAAGGAGAATAGAAATGAGTAGCAACATTGCAAAACCTAGTGTATTATGATATAAGTAAACAGTTTACCTAGCGTATTAACTACATCCTAAGGAGGCATATTTTAAAGATGCATTGTTATGCAAATGAATAAATGAATGTTTATATTTTCTATAGAAAAAAAACTCTTGATCAGTAGAACCACTGATATTAATGAATAACCTAACATTCTTTGCTGTGCTGCACATTGCTAATGCTATGGTTGTAGGTCGTAGTTAATCTCACCTCAATAATTTCTCTGGTGCTCTGACTTAAACATAGCACAGAAAAGAAAATGGAAGAAAATCTTAAGGATTAAGTGTTCTCAAGATGCCAAATATCTGTGTATCAGAACCCTTGGTTGTGTTAATATGGAATCAGTGACTGGAAGAATTTTAATGTGATTAAACTGATCCCTCTCAGGTCAAACCTATGCACCAGGTAATTCATTGCATCTGAGGGGAGGAGGCTTAAAGAAGAGCAGTAGTGTAGTCTGAATGACAGGTGAGGGGGAAAATGATGGCAGTCTAGAGCTGTGTTATCAGTCAGGTGAAGGAAAATAAAGTTATATCAGGAGGAACAGTTGTATTAAGTTTACACTACTGTAGCAATGCCTTGCTTTATCAATTACAAACTTTATGACAAGATGGAGGAGAATTTTTCTAAAATATATATTTTTTCCCTTTTGAAGGCAGAGCAAAGTATTCAGCATTACTCTTACATTGGCATTTCTGCTTTATTCTGCTGCTATGGGTATGAGTTGAATACTTGAATCCAACTTATACAGAAAGGCTTATTGCTCTTTTTAAAAATGACATATTGACTTTTGTTCTGATGGGCCAACTATGCAATTCTTAATTTATTATGGCAGATACAAGAATGTAAATCAATGAAGTCCATCTTTATCTTGATTTTCTAATCCAGCATAAAATCACTAGGAAAGAAAGAAAGAAAAAAAAGCGGTATACCATTACAGCACAGCCATGGCTTTCCATAAGCTTGGCATTACTATGATACTTAATATAATATTCATTTTTGCTCCTAAGTTTGTTTATCAAAGAAATGAAATAAAGCCTGGAAAACCACTCTAGACTCACCTCAAGCAGTGGCAGAAGTAAACACAAGTTGCTCATATTCATAGACCAGAAAATATAAGACAGTAAGAGTCTCATTGATAATTTCAAAAAACATCTGCTCTGCCTTAACTTACTGTATAATAAATGTATCTGAAATGTAACTTATTGATAAAGCTTCACTCTCTCTCTTTATGATGTATTTTATAATGTATTCTAAAGCTTCTTGGAAACAGAACATTTAAGATTTTATTGGAATATTGTGCTATATCTTATAAAAAAAAAATCCTTAATACTACATTTTGGCTGAATTATAAATCACTTTAACCTAAGGAAACGTTGGCTTGCCAGAAGTCAACTTAAACCTTTACATGTATATTTATATATGTTCATCCATATGTATAACTACAAATTCAGAATCTACAGATGCACATTATTGTGCACATGTAGACTGTGACCTTAGAAGCGGGCAACATGCAGGTGATTTGAAACTTCAGTTTTCCTTTGCTAAGCAAGAAAACCCTGTGCACAGCATAGCATGTTTGAAGAACGAAACATATAATAGCATATTTACTTACAGATTCACCAGGTTGGCATGCTTACCAGCATTATTACACTGTCCGCAAAAGCACATTATCTTTTATGTTATCTAAGAATGCGGCTTAGTATCAAGCTGAAGTCTGTGATATGTCAATATAGGGGGACATAAATAGGAATCTCCCCCCTCAAAAAAAATTCTAAAGTATATTTGAAAAATTAACGTTCATGTTGAATCCATACCTGAATACCCTGCAAGGCAGAATGAACTCAGAACCTTTAGGCCTTTCATAATCACCAAGTCAGTCTGAAAAGTCTTGCTTTTACAAGGCTAACAAAAACTAATGTCAAATACAGCACAAAGCAAATGTAACAAGATACATGTGGTATTTTTGTCCCTGTTAAAGTAAATTATTGTAAACTGCCAGATTTCTCAGTACATCCATGAAGCATCATTCTGAAGGTTGCACAGTAGAAGGATCATAGAAGCAGATATTAATCTGTTTGAATAATAGGCAATTATAAATGCATTCATTTTTACTGTATATTGAATAAAGCAAATAAAATTTTTGTGGTGTGAACATTCATTAGCTGCAGATTTGCTTTGATATTTGTTATATATGTATTATAGATATGTGCATGCAACAATCTGTAAAGATTTAATTACATGTTTGATAAATGGAAAAATTGCACTAAAATACCTTTCTTACCTTTAGGATAAATTGAGATAAATAGTAATTTTCTGTGTTCATGACAATCATGTGTTCCATAATTAAACACTTGGTTTCATCTTGAAATTAGGTAAAATAGCAAAAAATTTGATACATAAAACAAACAAACCTAGCTATCTGGAAAATTTTCAACTAAGCAGATACCCAATAATGCAAAGAAGTACTGCAACAACAAATATCACGTGAAAATGCTTGTAAGAGAACTGGAAATGGCACAAGTAATAAGTGGAGTACTGCACCACACTTAAAAGCCTCCCTGAGTTATAAAGACTGCTGCTGAACAGAGCTCCATTCTAAGGATCAACCCAGTAATATTTTTTCTAGCTTTGCATTATTATTTGTGCATTTGGAGCTCGCACTGCTACTTGTTCCTCTGGCTTTGAACTTCACTGTGTTGCATATATGCATACCACAGTTTATCTCAAACCAATAATCTTGTTTACTTGTGTTACAGAGGAAAAACTCATATTATCATGAGGTTCATAATGTACCTGATATATAAAGATTCAGTGTATCAAACTACAAATTCAGGGCTGTGAACTTCACAAGCCCTAGTCAAACACACCCCCTAGTCTGAAAGGGCTCCTGCTGATGATTAGAACAGAGTGGAATTTTGATCCTTAATTTCCACTGGTGCCTCACACACACAAAGAAAAAAGTATTTTTTTCTGCCACTGGGATGTGCTCTGTAAGTCATACCAGGACAATTTCCATAAGAATTTCAAATTTGTCCCTCCAAAATTTAGGGTTAGCCTAACCTAGGGCTAATTTCCAATTTCTTTTCGCTGTGGGAAGAAATTATCTGATCTTTGCTCTCTACTCATCTGTGCACAGTGCTACTTCCTCACCAAACTGGTCATTACTTGTATGACACATTCTCTAGCACATGCACATTTAATCAACAATATCACGGAAATGGTTCTAAAGACAATTGTTACAGATGGCATTTTGCTTTGTAGAATGATAGCCACACTAGACTGTAATCCTGATGCTGGTCAAATAAATACAAAATCCATTTCTGATCTCCTTAGCTGGCCAAAGCCTTCAAGTGCTGTGGAATTTTTTGGGAAAGTATATTTTTTAATTAATCTTTTAGTTTTTAATTGCTACACTGAAGAGAATCTGCACATAGGTGAAGAGAAATAGCCATCTGTGCAAATCTCACCTGAAGAGATGAACATTCTTCTTTATGTAAAAATCCCAGGGGGAAGATTTCAGACAAGAGAAGGTTATTCGGTTGCAGGTAGTGAATTCAGTAAGGTTGCAGATAGAACAATTCAGAAAGATGTAAAAACTGAGCATAATGATGGCACAGTTCTTTTGTGAATTAACTGTTCCTCAAGCATGAACTCAGATGAATTTGGTTTACCTGGTTCAAGTTACAAAATTATTTATGATGGAAAAGAACATTTTTCCATAGGCTTAGAGTTGATTTTAAGAGACAATGCAAAACAAAAAGACCCCAGACCCTATTAATATTATTGGATTGAACTGTCATGTGAGGGGCAGGAAATTTTGATGGTAAGGATATAATTGTCCAGTGACTTCTTTGTTCAGATTTCCTCTCCGGAAGCACACAGCTTGAGCTGTATATTGCCACTGTATGAAATAAATTAATTAACTGAATTCTTCCTGAGATTTTGCTCATGGAAACCAATAGTGGAGAAGCTTCTTTAAGATATGACCTTGACATGCTCCTGGATGCCAATGTCTTTGTTGTAGCGAGGGACCCAAATGTGGACACAGGATTGCAGGTATGACCTCACCAGTGCCCAATACAGAAGAAGAATCATTTCCCTGGTCCTGCTGGCCACACTATTGCTGCTACAGGCAAGGATTCCTTTGGTCTTCCTGGCCACCTGGACATACTGACTAATTTCAGTGGCTTTTCTGCCAGGCAGCTTTCCAGCCACTCTACTCCAAGCCATGAAACTAACACACTTTTCGTAACAAGAAATTTACTATACAATTTTGGGATAATTTTTCCAACTGTGACTATATTCCAAGTATGCATTTCTTGAAAAAAAATATATTAGGCAAAAATGTTCAGGTTCGTTTTGACATTTGAAATAGTGCGAACATCTCCTCCCTGGCATGAGAGTGAATAACGTGAGTCACACCCCTTTCATCACAGGTGTTCTACACTGACTTCAGTGACAAAAGTAAGAGGGCTTGAGGAAAATCTTTGAAACTCTTTATTTCCATGTGCTGGTGTTGGACTGACATTAAAGTTTATACTGACAAGAAAAACTCTGGGTCAGCAACCCAAAAAATAAAAACCATTTGGAGGAACTTGGTTCTAAACGTATGTGGACAGCATGCAATTTTAAAATGAACCAGGCTGACAACCACTTATTGCTTCTTCTCCCTTAGATTGAAAAACTAATTATATTAATCAGATTACTGTGCCTTAGGAGGTTCCTATAGTCTGTGATTGTGTCACTCTCAATGTTTTCCTTGATAAGCTAAGGAGAGTGAACTCCTTTCAAGTCCATCATTATGTGTATGACAAAATGAGAAAGGAAAAGCTGCTTGTCATGAGTACAATATATTAGAGGGAAGGTTCTAAATATGTGAAACAAATACCACAAAGAATGTAGGAAGACTACCAGAATTTCAGCCTTGAATAACATCTTTGACTTTTCTTTAATCTTTAGATTTTTAATATTATTTGGGGGAAAGAAGTGAAGCGCAGACAATGTAACTGGACTCAGTACATGGTCATATCCATGTAAAACCCATATAGATATACAGCTACATGTAGATAAATATAAATATATAGATATAGATAAATATAGATAACACAGAGGTAATAAAAATTTTGCTGCAATTAGAATATTTCCCCATGGAAAAACTACATTCATTCACTCATTCATTTATTCATTCATTCATTCATTCATTCATTCATTCATTCATTCATTCATTCATCACTCATGCACTCACTCCCAGTCAAAGATTTGGCCACAATGATACACATATTTACTACATATATTTACTTTAATATATATGTCTCTTTTTTGTCGGAATCATGATAGCAGCACTGAGGAGAAAGTCTTGGGAGTGTCTGTTATTGAGAGGCAGGACAACAATGAGCACTGTGTGCTTGAAGCCATGAATGACAACAACATCCTGGGTTGCATGGGCAGCAGGTGGAGGGAGGGGATTCTGCCCTCATGAGAGCCCACCTGGAGTACTACATCTGGCTATGGGGCCTTCAGCACAAGAGGGACATGGACCAGCTTGAGTGGGCCCTAATAAGGGCCACAAACGTGATCCAAGGGCTGGAGCACTTCTGATACGAAGACAGGCTGAGACCATCATGATTGTTCAGCCTGGAGAAAAGAAGGCTCCAGGGAGACCTTACAGGAGCCTGCCAGTAGCTAAGAAAAATCCAGAGTGATTTTTTACAAAAGCATGTAGTGACAGGACAAGAGCTAATGGCTTTAATCTGAAAAAGAGTAGGTTTACATTAAATGTTAGGAAGAAATACTTTATTACAAGTGTGGTTGAGACAGTGGAATAGGACCCAGAGAAATTGTGGATGTGCCAACCCTGGAAGTGTTCAAGGAAATGTTTGATTCGGCCTTGAGGCACCTTCCAGTGCAAACCATCGTGTGATCCTTCATATTGCTACTGTGTGCTACATTTTTCTGCTTAATTTATTTTATATATATTACATTGTAACTCAGTTTACAAGTAAGTCTATTTACATATAGTAATCATCACTATTTATAATTCAGGGAATCAATATTTATTATGTAAAAAATTTCCAGTAGATATTTTATTACAGCTATTTTATTAGTGGTGGACTACAAAGTAATTCTACCAAGTCCTTGAAGATATATTGCTAAACAGACTTTATTCCATATAATATATCACTGAAAGGATTTTGTACTGCTGAACTCACTGCATCAAAATGGAATTATTCAAAGTCAGAGATTGAATGAATCCTCCAAATTTGCAGTTGTATGCAAAGGAGATACTAAGTTGGAATGATTAGGCTTAGGTTTTGTAAGTGCATTTTAATTGACATTAATTATATTAACTCCTCTTAATTCTTTCTTAATCAAAACCTGTACCAGCTACTCCATTATTGTCTTTGAGATCGATAGCAAGCTGGCAGGACTGTAATTAAGTGTATCTATTCCCAGTTTAATTTACGTTTTCTAAATATTGATGTAGCATTAGCTTTATACTAGTATTAAGAATTTTCATAGTCTTACAAAACTTACGTAAAACCGATATAAATAAGTGTTCTAATTTAAAAATACTACGTGGTAATAAATGTCACTTAGCATGCTTGAGAGTTAGCAGCAGAATTAGAGTGTTGTTGCTACCACGTATATACTGCATCTAGCTCTTCCTGAAACACAGACACACTAGCTGAACTCTTTTGCCTTCTCTGCTGCTAAGATGTTCTTCTATGACAGTTCAGTGTTGTGCAGACACTAAAGAATCTTTAGGGCACGTCAACATGTCAGTGAAGACCAGAGACTCTTGCATTTGAATGTGCAAGTTCATAAGGCAAGAAGTGTGTAAATTTGCAACATTGAGTCTAGAAGCCATGTAATACTGTTAAATTATCCTTTTGTTTTGCCTGGGTATTAGTAGTAAAAAATATGAATGATGAAGTTAAAACACAAGAACAACTTTTGATAGCATAGACTGAGCTGCGAAAGGAACTTACTTCTGAACCTAGAAGTAAGTATTTGCCTGTCTTTGCCCTTCACCACTGAAGGCAAGGCTTATTAGCTAACAAATCATAGAATCATACACTACCCTGAAAGGAACTGAAAGGAGCTGAAAGGAGCCCACAAGGATCACTGAGTTCAAAACCTGCAGATCTATAGTTTCTGCATTCAGGCTGACGTATGACTAAGCATACTGATCAGAGTGGAATTTATTCCTCTTAACATTGTGAGCGGTTCCGGGGGGGGTGTGTGTGTGTGCGCGCGTATTCATTATTCATTCATCGTTTTACTTATGAATTTCTATAGTTCACATTTTATCATCACAATCAATTTCCCTTTCCTTTCCATCACTTGCTATGTTGTAGCTATTAGCTTTTGCTTTTTGGTGGATGTTTTCATTTCAGTTTAAAGAACTTTTTAAAATATTATTTAATTACTTTTTCACTCACAGAATCCAGTAAAATTTTTAGTCATTATTTCAGGTATTTATTGTACTACCTACTTCTGTGCAAATTTGTTTCTAAGTCTGGCCATACATTTTAGGTATCAGTTATGTTTATTAGTAGCTGGTATTTCAAACTTAGCACATCTAATCAGATGGGGTTTATTCCTGCGATCTTTTACTGTCACAACACCTAATGTCATGATCCCATGTGTCAGAAACAATGGTCTGTTAGAAAATTGAAGATTACTTTTATCAATAGCAGTATCATTTTATAGTTACCTTATCTAGTATTTGTCATGATTATAAAATGAAGGCATAGTTATCCAATATTGTTTACTTCAGACTTTTCAATGCCTTAGAATTAATTAGTACATTTCAGATAGACAATCCATCCTTCTTCTCTTTTGCTCATTTAATCTATATTGGTTTTAACAGTGCAATAATGTGAATCCCACAAGTTTCAGTACTACTAATTAAGACAAATTTATGCTCACAAACATGCAGTTCTAATTCTTCCTGTTTATCACCCACATTCTTGGTGCAGGCATATAGACAATCACAATTTTATTTTCTTCAAACATCTTGTTGGCCTGATTAATTTTATTCTTAACACCTTGATCTTTTATTAAGTTAACTCTCCTTTATTTACCTTTTGCTGTTAGCTTTACATCTCCCTGAGTAATTAATTTAACTTTTCTTCTAGCTGGATATCATACTACTCAAATGTATGTCTGTGAAGATTTTCTCATGAGCAAAAAGGAATCAGCTCACCATAAGACGAAGTGCTTCTATTTGATGGGACAGCAGGAGATTAATGTACTAAAAATGTAAATTGAAAACTGTGATTGTGAGGAATTCTGAAGTGTGGAAAGCTGCTTGAACATTTAAGGAAAATATTTTTTTTTTAAATTTCTATAAACAATTAATTATATGTGCAAATATTTTTGTAATGTCTGGAGGTCATAGATATTGCTATTGTAGTAAAGAAACAGAAGAGGTGTTGTTATGAAAAATGTACTATTAATTCTAAGCCAATAGAGAATTCTGAAGTTGCATTTTCAATTAAATCAATTCAATTAGCCTTAATCTTCTACAGGACAGAGATTCACTCCAAGGTGCAATGTATAGTGCTGTCAATTAGATGGTTCAGATCCTAACTGGCAGATGCTACTATTTCAATTAAAAACAACTAATAAAAAATACATCAGTTTCCTCTGAAAAAACCTACTTGTCAAGGTTCAGTTTTGATATTCTGAAATGTTTTAGTTGAACACATAAGGAATGTATTTTTTTTTCTGACTGATGTGTATTTATGCTCACAGTTATATATCCAATTTAATAAATGCAAATTTTACAAACAGTGCTGATCTGTTTCAATCTTTTGCCATAACTGATCTAAATATATTTTCTTGATACATTTCTGTAGCCATAGTTAACTCTATGAATTTGAAAACAAATTCAATAAATACTTTAACTAAAAATTCATGGAAAGTGTTTAAATTGTTCACTCAGCTCAAACAATAACATTCTTATTGTAACATAACATAAAATAACATAAAAAGCTTACAAATAAATTTTTCTTCTGCCTTGTATGTTGTTACCTTTTAATCTATCAGGCATCAGCTAACTTTTTTGTTGTTGTTGTTGTTGTTTGTTTGTTTGTTTGTTTGTTTGTTTTTTACTAGTGTGAATAAAACCCCAGGTTTCTTATTCTTCCTCTCTGTTTTTTTCTGCTTTTCCTTCCCCAAGACAAGAACATCCCAGGAAAGCTGAAGTAGTGACTTGAGCTACCACTACAGGGCAGAGTTGCATCCCTGCTTCTACTCCCCAGATTTTTTTTTGCACTTTTGGAAACACCTTACAACATACAAATTGTCCAGGTTTGGCAGCATTCCAGGAAAATCCATGTTCTCACAAAAGTTTTTTGTGTTAGCAGACAGGATTGATTTTCCAGCTATGACAAAAGCCCAATTAGCATTCATAGCTGCATATTGCTTTTTGATGAAATCCTGTGGCAGAACATCCCTGACTGCAGCACCAGAACTTCATTCTGTCAAGCCCACCAATTCTATTGCTTTGCTTTCAAAACAATGCAACTTTGAGCAGAAAACACAGGTTTGTGATGAATTAATATATTCATGGAGCTTTGTGAAAAAAATTTACTTTAATAAAATTACCTTAGTGGCTACTGTAAAACAGTCTAATTATTGCACTCATATTACTATAACTAATGCAATCTCCAAAGCACAAAGATATTAATATTTCAACTTGCAGATTGTAAATTTTCTGCACAACCTGGTGGTTTTAATGTGCAGGCTGTACCACAATTCACAACTAATCTTTCAAAACTTTATCTTTAAAGAGCCAGTTTTTAATAAGTTGCAGCTCTAAAACTCTAGATTTGAACTAAGCTCTTGTCAAAAACTGGCAATTTAAAACCAGAAGTAATCCATTACAAAATGTTAAATTAAAACAAAACAAATTTAAAAAAGTAGATACCATCTCTAATGGTAGCAATTTGAATAAGAGCAAGTTATTATTAACCAGGCCTAGATATTTAACAAAGCTGACATATTATATCCATTGTTTCATCCAGACCTTCAAAATCCAAACTGTGTTTCAATGGAATTTACAAAAACAGAGACATAATATTTGCTGCTTGAATATTATCAAAATTTTTAAGTGAGAATATCAAATAAAATATTTCTGCTATAAGTTTACATAGCCTTTTTTATATCTTTCAAGGCATGTGGTGCAGGCCACTTTGTCAAAGAATATGTGTTAACCTTTAATTACCTGATACAGACAAGGCATAGCTGAATAAGCTACAAAAGAGATAAACATGCAATTGTGTAGAAAGGGATCTGTGCTGCAAATTAATCTTCTTCTTTGAGTTACACCTAGCCTGCTTAAAGATTTTGAAGAATTCTAGGAAGAATTTTAATAAAAGTATTTCCTGTAAATATATTGTTTAAGATTTTAAGGCACAGATAGAATGGCACTTGGCAAGGGATATTAAAAATAATAAAGCATTCGGTAAGCATTCAGAAAAGAAAGGCTGAAGAGAATGTGCCTCCCCGAAAAACTAGAAGGGAGAAGTAGTGGCAAAAGACATGGCAGCAGGAGGAGAGGCTGTGGCAGGACAAGAAGCAGCTGGCAGCTCAGCTCTGGTCACAGAGACACAACATGGCCCTGGGACAGCAGGATCCCAAGCCCCAGAGTAGGACAAGCAGCTGAAGCATATGTTTCATCAAAGTGGGATTCATTCCAATAGGATCCACAGGTACTGCCTCTGGAACATTAGACAGGCACAATCACAGGGCAGACCCTCACCTCTGCTAATGGATGCTTTGGAGAAAGTCAGCCTGGCCAAGGCTGTCAAAGCCTTTCTTGCCTTGGTCACTCAGTATCTTTGGGTCAGGACTTTGCTGGAGGAGTAGGAGTCAATGCTGCAGAAGTGCTCAGAGGAGTGAGGGAAGCTGGCAGCTGAGTGAGCTGAATTCCATAACCCAGAATGGCTGATGGATGAGGGTCTGGAGTACAAGATGGAGCAATCACACAAAAAGGACTTCACCATGATGAGACTGGACAAGGTTTCACAGCAGAGCTCCTTCCTGTAGCATCCAGCACCACATGGGAGGCTCCAAGGATGGGTTCTTCCCACAGGGCAGGCACTCAGTGTTGCCTCCAGGTGTAAAATCAGAGATAACACTCAGGGTGATGAGAACCAGGCTGTTCCAGGAAGAGCCTCCGTCAGCATGTCTGGACATCAACAAAAGCATCAGTCACCTCTGTCTCTCTCCTGTGCTTGTGAGGGGTTTAGGCAGAGAGAGCAGAGGCAGTTGTTTCCATTTTAAGTCAGCTGAGAGGAAACCTCCCTATGCCATGGGAATGTGCCCACAGTCAGTTCTGCTTCTGCCTGGGGCTGCCCTGAGGTAGTATGTGGTACAGACAGTGCAGCAGAACTCCTTTTTAAAGGGCTACTGAGGTGAAAAATAACCATTGAGGCTGAGTTTTTCCACTGCTGACAAACTGCTGAGCCTTGAGCACACATTATTCTGTACAACATGGTGAGGGGCTCCATCCATCCTGGGGAAAGAGTGTGGGTGTGTCTGTACAATCACAGCTCTGCCAGCCCTGGCCCCCAAGGATGGATGAGTGAGGGCACTGCTCAAGTACTTGGTGGTGTTGCTTTGCACCCTAGATTTGTCTGCAGGAGAAGTTCAGCAGGGACAGATCTCCCTCATCTACTTAGAAAGACATGAAATTGTGCAACAGGGCACATAATGCTTTGTTTTCCCCTGTGCCAGTCCTAGGAGCTGAAGTTACATGGCTAGAAGCTAAGAGCCAAGGAGGAGCAGCTGGAGCAGGACAAGGAGCAGCTGAATGAGTCCTGGCAGGAGTTTCACCTGAAGAAAGAGAAGTTGAAGAGGGCCAAACAGCACATCCAGCAGAGAAAGAAGGAGCTTAAAAGCATGACTGAGGTGAGCACAGCATCTGTTCTGCAATTCACAGCTGTACAGGAGCTGGGAGCAAGGCTGGAGCTTCACATTCCTCACAAAGTTATACTGAGCTTGTACTGAGCTGGGAATAAGGATGTGTGCAAAGGGGTATTGTCCCTGGGCAGGGAAGGTCTCTCTGTTCCCAGTCTCCTCAGCTGCTCTGTCTTGCAGTGTTCATGCCAGAAGTATGGGGCAGGTGAGAGAGCCTTGCAGGAGGCATGCTGGATAGAGTCCAAACAGCAGGAGAGGCTCAGGACCATCCAGAGAGAGATGGAGCAGCTGAGGCAGCATCAAGAGCTTCTGCATCACACAAACAACCCCCCACCTTCCATTCTCAGCCTGTGGCCAGTGTGTCAAGGGCCGGAACCTTTGCCAACAGCTTCTTCTCCTGGGGATGGGGCAGGATCATCTAAGCATGTCTCAGCAGAGGAGGCAGCTTGAACAGCTGTGCAATGAGCTCTTACACAAGAACCAGAAGATGCTGCTGACTGAAGATGGGGATCAGTGCCTCTGTGGAGGCATCTCCTGCACACAGTGTAAGATTTCTTGTGTGCTGCTGATGGGAAGGGGTGCTTGAGAGGCAGATGTTCTTGTATTCTGCTTCTCAGAGCAGATGTTCCTGGGGGCTGTTTATACCTGTGTATAAAGCTCAGCTGTCAGTTTGCCTCTTCATCATGTTCAGGAGCTCATCTAAACTCTCTGAGCCAGGGCAGTGCTCTGACAGAGTAGGAAAGGAGAGGAGGGTGGGTTAAAGCCCATGCGCTGGAAGTTTGGGGAGGCCTCTGCTGCCCATACACATGGATAGCAAACAAAACGGGTTACTCTGTTGTTTTCATCTGCAATCCCTCCAACAGCAATAGCATCACCCAGTCAGACATCTTTCGAAGGCAGGATTCTTCCACAGAACAGTCTGTGAAGAACCAGGGACAACACAGCCAGGTCCATTGCATTCTATGCTGTGCTACAGATGCTGAAAGATAGTGAGGTGGTGGGACATAGAGGCTGAAATACCCTTGGAAACAGCTGGTGAGAGCAGGGCTGGGTAAAGAGTGACTTGAAAATAATATGCATAAGGTGGGGTGTTTCCTAAAATCATTACTGAGCTGCTGGGATGGACAGGCTTGAAGAAGCTGTGGACACTTAAAGGAGTGATAACAGAAGCAAGGACAGATGGCTCCTCACAGCTTGTCTTAGATTCATGGATAACATCCTTAACTATCTGGGGTTGTCCCTCTCCACCCCATCCCTGGGTGGGAGAAGCCGGCTCTGCCTGACTCTAAGTTTGTCATGTCCCCATCCTCTCCTATGGGGCCCTGCTACCCCATTGTGCCCTTATCCAGGCAGAGATGCTCTTAGAGGTTTGTCTGTAGGCCCCCTCAGAGTATGAGGTTATGGGCTTCAGAAGGGCCCCCATGCACCTCAAAGGGTACCACGGATGAGTGCCAGCCCACTGCTCCCTGCGTGAGAGATAGTTTGGGACACTTCCCTCAGCCACAAGCATCATCCTGGACAGTGCCCCTGTTTCTGACTGTCTCATAGCCATCCCTTCCATCCCTTTCTTCTCAGGACCATAATTTCTTGGAAGGTGAGTGCATCTTTCTGGATTCCCTGAAGAAAGTGCCCCATTGTCCATGACGCCATTCCCACACACTGCTGGAGGAGGTTACCACCCCACATGCCATCAAGGGATGATGTGCCCTCTGATACAGGGAAGTAAGTAAAAATAAATACTCCAGTTGTCAGTTTTCTTCTTTCCAAATACTGCCAGGGTGTTTCATAATTCACTGTAAATCACTCAGTATTGTACAGATGGATCTGGACAAGCTCAAGCAGTGGCCCATGAGAACCTCATGAGGTTTAACAAGGCCAAGTGCTGGAGCTGCACCTGGGTCAGGGCAACCCCCAGTGCCAGCCCAGGCTGGGGATGAACAGACCCAGAGCAGCCCTGCCCAGAAGGACTTGGGGGTGCTGGGGCTGAGGGCTGGACATGAGCCAGCCATGGGCACTCCCAGCCCAGAAAGCCAAGGGTGTCCTGGGCTGCATCCAAAGCCCCGTGGGCAGCAGGGGAGGGAGGGGATTGTGCCCCTCTGCCCCACTCTGGTGAGAGCCCACCTGCAGAGCTGCCTCCAGCCCTGGGGTCCCAGCACAGGAGGGACATGGAGCTGTTGGAGAGAGTCCAGAGGAGGCACCAAGGTGATCAGAGGGATGAAGCACCCCTGCTACGGGGAAAGGCTCAGAGAATTGGGATTGTTCAGCTTGAAGAAGAAAAGGATTCTGGGTGACCCAGTTGTGGCCTTCTTGAAGGGAGGTAAGAAGAAAGATAAAAAGAGACTTTCTACAGGAGTATGTAGTGACAGGACAAAGAGGAATGGCTTCAAACTAAAAGAGATGAGGTTTAGATCAGATATTAGGAAGAAGGTCTTTACTGTGATAGTGGTGAGGCTCTGGTACAGCTTGTGAATACCCTATCCCTTAATATTTTAGTATGCTTTGTGCTACTGTTCATATAGATGTTTAGAAAATAGTAATTGTTATTTCATATACTTTGTTATAATAGTTGTTATTTCAAACACTTTAGATTTTATGCTTTTTCCATCATGGATATCAATAGTATTTACTGGCAATGCAGCATTTCAGGAGATTTTCCCTGTTACCTGTGTCTGGTTTTTAGCACCTTTATAAGTAGTCACATTTTTCATAACAATTCTAAAGATTATTAACAATTCCAAGGAATATTTATGAATTATTCCAATATTCCAAGGCCAAGTGGAAGCATAGCTTTGAGCCATCAAAAGCAAGTGACAAATCAGAAAGTATATATAAGACATTGAAAAACAGCACAAAAGAATTTATAAAGGAATAGAGAGCAAGAAATCTGATCTGAGCAAGAGAGCTGATTTTAGCTTAGCTCAGCTTAGTTTAGGTTAACTTCTCTTACCTTCTCTTGGCTTTCTTTATACTGCATTTAAAATAGGATATACTGCTGAAGCCAGTGATATGTAGCATTAGCAGTGTGATGTCTTAAGCAAAGCAGGGAAAACTTTCACAAGCTTTGGAAGCTGTGACAAGGAATAGGAAAAATTGGTACGAAACTTTCTGATAGGAAAGATTGGTACAAAATGAGGGTTACCTTGAGAGCAGAGGAGTAGATAGAGCTGATGAGAAAAGTAAGGCACTCTTCCATACATGCATTTAAGCTAAATACACAGTAATAGATGATTTCTCTATCTAGAATTTTTAGCGATCTATGTTTCAAATGCAAGTGATCCTTAAACCAAATTTTCTAACATTTCTCTAAGGCTTTTCAATGGCCCTAGTCCATAAGATTTCTTTAGCTTAGCTTTTGCTCTATGACTGATCTTATTTCAAATGTTTAAAGTGATGCATGAGCTAAATTATATTATTGGTGGTTGGGGCTAATAAGTAAAAGCAGTTGTTCTGCATATATATATTCTGACCAACTGATTTCTGGAAGCCTACTTACTTGCTGCTATGGAAAGTAGTAGCAGTATCAATGGATCTGGTTTTACATATGTTTCATATTTGATGCTTAATGAATTTACAAAACAGATAACATGACTAATTTATTACAAGTTATTTTCATTGCTTCCTTAGGAAGGAAAGAAAAAAATATATCATAAAACCCTACATGGAAATATTACTATCTTCCCGCATTTTGTTTAGCAAAATTTGATACTTATTTTTTTACTTCAGAATGGAAGTAATTTTTATATATATATTTATTTATAGATATACAATGTTTGGAAGGACATATACTGGAAAGAAATATCTGGGCAAGGAAGGGAGCTTCGATAAATGAGCAGTGTGTGAGAGTTTAAAAATGCAGTAAAAATGTTGAATTAATCCAAATTTATTGTGATCCTTTTTTCTGTGTTTGATGTATTGCAGTCTATTGAAGAAAGTAGTAAAATGCAAAATCTAAGTGGAAATTCTAACAGGTCATATCATATACTAGCAGCTTTAATCCTAATTGTTTATACTTTCCATTTCAGTTCGTAATTGGTAGGAGTATCCAATTACAGTGTACTGTATGTACACTTCTGTCTTAATTTATTCAAAAGTTATTTGAACAAATAGAAATTATCAGCACTTTGCAAGAGAACTTTGGGGGCTATAAATAAATGATGTGTGAAAATAATTAGCAAGGGAAGATGTCATTTTGTGACTGGATAACAACAAGTGGCCCAGAAAAATCCACTTGTTTGAAAATGCCAGGGTAGGGAAAGGTATGTTTGAAAAAGTCTTGTCAGCGCTTCCCTCTGACTCCTGGGGTAGACTAGAAACAAAGTCATTGAAATTGGTACTTTGAGACATTTTAGAGAAATATGAAATAAAATAAAGTCCTTTCTTTATAGAATTGGAAGGGGAACTGTCAATAAAATTACTTCCAGGAACAGAGATGATGCAGAACCAATCAAATTCATAAGTTTCCAAATTTCTTGGAAAACTGGTAGCCCACACACTGTTGCAATCTGTCAAAACATTTTGTAGACTTATAATTTACAAAAGATACTGTATTATCAAGTTAGGCTGTGAACATTTAAACCGGGGTGGATTCACTGTTTTTTAAACTAATTTATGAAAAAGAAAACCTCTTGAACCAAGGTGAAAAAAAGAAAAAAAAAAAAAGCCCTCTGTAAGACAGTTGAAGCTTGGATATCTACAGGAACATGAATTATAAAGAGCCTGATATTGAAAGGTCATATGAAAGACTGAACTTCCTTCCATCTTTCTGGAACAATGACAATTAACAATACATTAAATGGAATATTTGAAACTTGTGAATCAACATGTTGAAACCAGGTAGTCTTCACTCAAAGAAATTAAAAAAAAAAATCCAAGAAAGATATTACCCAGATACACTGCTGCATGGATCTTTTCAAGTATGACAGTTGGTGTAAAAAAAAGTTTTAAAAAAGATGACTGGGTTAAATATCTCTGTCACATTTCCTTGTCAAAATGGTTGATGGATGAACTTCAATACACTAGTTGTCTTCAAGTGGTATCTGGAATTATATTTTGAGACATGGAAATATACAAATGTATGTCTAAACTGAAATCCATTGTAGCTAAGAAACAAGACAAAATATCAGAACTGTGTGAGAGACCTTCCCTGACTTTTCTCAAATTAAATAAACAGTGTTGAAGTTTCAATTATCATCACTGTAACTATGTATTAATTCTTTTAGCTGAAACAAATAGAAAATTTCACACATTCCACAGATGCTTTTCATAACTACTTTTCATGTCCTCTTACAAGTTTAAGCAGATGCCTCATCAGAGATGTGCTGAGGTTTAGTTCACAATTATAAATGTTAGACACATTTTTAAAATGGAAGGTCAGAACCTGAATGAAAGGACAGAATTGGATTTTTCTCTCTCTTAGCAGCCAGTGAATAGCTTTAAAAAGCCGTAAACACATAGTTTTACCATTTTCACTCTTTTCAAAAACATCAGAGTCAGATATTTAAAGTATCTCGGATATTACCTACTCCTTCTGGCTTGAAGTGATTATATGATTTAAAGTTAAATTTTTGATCCAGGAGGAAAATGAGATTTTGAAAAATTTGGTATTTGCCTTTCTACTGAAGTCACATATCTGAAAAATTACATTAAAATTAATATCTTATGTTATCATTTCAGGAACAATAATATGTAGTTTTTACAAATCAAAATTCACCTTCTCAAATTCTACAAGTTTATGTCCTAAAAGGAGTGATTTCCATGTGTTTCATTCTCACAAATTTCTGAGTAGGAGCAGTCCGCAGACTGAATTTAGAGGTACTGAGTTTTGCTGAAAGGGGAGTACAGAGTTCAGGGCCACTTTGGTGCATTTAGAGGATCCACCCTTCTTTGGTGGGCTGTTTGCCACACTGAGGCAGACTGCCACTGCATGGTTCAGATGTAAAATGAGCTGTGATTTCTCAAAAAATGTGTGGAAAGAATATAGTTCTGTTAAATCATTCTGGTAGTTCATCAGAACTGGTAGATTGTCAGCATTTTTGAAAAAGAAATAAGCTCCTTGCTTCCATGTCTCTCCTTAAACCTGGCAGTGGTGTGTTCCACTGCTATTTCACTATTTCAACTACAACTTAAGAGACTACACAGGCAAAGAAGCAAATATTAGTTCCCTTTGACCTAATACTCCCTAGCTGGATCAGTGAGTTTTACACAACCCACAGGTCACATGCAGAGGAGAGGCTGTGTCTGTTATCTGGTGTACCCATGAGAGACAACCCTTATAACAGAGCTGAGTACTGCTGGCAGGAATCAGCTTCACACAGGATATGGATTTCTAAACAGATTGACCTGTCAGACACTTTGGTACTTTTTCATCAATGAAACTGTCTATTACTGGGCAATAATAAAAGACTCCTAAATTGGCTTCAGGAAAAAAAAATATTAACTGAAAATTGAAATATTCCATCTGAGAAAAATAGACCTAATATTTAAAGCAGCAGTGTTTTTTACCAAACAACTCCAGATAGTCAGGCATTTGATAAGCAATTAATTATATTATTTTATCATAATGGATAGGTGTTATGATTTATAATGTTTAGATTTGGGATTTTATTTCACAGTTGATATAACAATGCCAGAAAAGGAAAGAAAATGTTAAGGGCTATGAAAATAACCCACATTTTCATACCTGTGTATATCTGCAGTTCTAAAACTGGATTACTTGAGAAGGAAAAGCTAAAAGAGACTACTAAAGCTAAAAGACCTTACTAAAGCATAAAGCGATTCATGATATTCCTTTGCCCATTTCTTTTAGTAAGATAATATTACTGAAACAGAAGCATCCTTTTTCAGTGAGGAAGCAAATTTCTTGTTTCTAAGTAAAGCTCATTCTGCTAGTAAAAATAAACACAAGCATTGTAATGGGACTGCAATCATCAGGGAACTGCAGAGTATCTTTCAAGAATTGCTCCACGTTTATAAGAATTGAAATGCAAATTTTCCATGGCATCTATGCAGTGAGTTGGAATAAGACATTTCATATTTAAAGTAAATGGGGAAAATCCTCCAATTTCTGTTTATTTTGGGGTCTCGTTGGTTGGTTTGATTTCTCATTTATCTATCTCCTGTGTTGTGTTATTGGTATAGAACAAAATTTCCTTCCAAAATTATAGCCAATGTTAAACTGTCAAGTCTGCTTAAAGAGAGAGAGGAAAATATGTTACTGTTAATTTCTCAAGTTTAGTGTACTGATACTTCTCAGTTTTGGATGATTGGTCAAGCTTATGATGTGTCATTACTTTCTTTTATGCTTTCTGACCCTCTATCAAAATTGTACTTTTTCCATACATCCTGACCTTACATCTCCTTAATAGGTGAGGTATATTTCTTTGGCATTGTAGAAGGATACATGAGAAAAATGTAATTTATTTTCTGGCCTTATGAAGGGAGTATTCTAAGTTATTACAAGTCTACCAGTTGCGGAATAATTTGTGCAGGCACAAGAAAAATGAGTTCTATGGTCAGTAAACATTTATATATATATATATTCCTATTTATTTAGGAAACATCTATCAGTATTCTGTGCACTAATTAAGGAATCATTTGCCTATATTTCTGGAGTCCTATTCCTTTTAATATTATTTATTATAGGTGTCAGTCATGCTGAAGACAATGTGCAAACTTTTTAGATTAATGTGATACCAAAGACAGAGTAAAAATGCAAGTAGATTCAGACTCATAGCTGGATGAATTGGACAGTAGGAGAGACAGATATAACTTTTTAGCTTCTCTCTTCTCTGGCCACTCTGGCAATATCCTAATCCCCTGATCTATCAAGCCATAACAATTCATCCAACTGTAATTGAGTACTTTATAATTTGCACATGTGAGGTTATGTGTTAATCACTACAGCTCAACACTTAGAGCTATAAAGCATAGCAACATGCTTAATTTTCAGACTCCAAGGGATATTCTTCAACTGGCATGCGCCTCTTCTTATAACAGAAAGAAGTAAATATTTGCATGTGTGACAAACCTGTAAGTATAATGCTACTGAAATTCTACATAGGCATATAAAGAAGTATTGGTGGCTGGGTTTACAGTGCTACTCAGGCACAAACAAAGTTCTTGATTCTTGGGCTGCCAAGCCTGACAGCCCAGCAGAGGTGAGGCAGTTGAAGCTCTGGGTTGCTAAGTCCAGCTATTAGCTTTGCTGAGTCTGTATGTCCAGCAGGCACACAGGCACATTTGCATAAGAGATATAAGTGTATGTACTGGGCAATCACACAGATGACACAAAGAAAGAAACCATTCCACTCATGCAAATACAGGTGATATCAACAGCACCATGCTATTCTCCTCGCTGCCTGATGAGGGTAAAAACCTAAATGTACTATAAATTTACATTAGTATACACAGGTGTAGTACAGGTCTCTTCGGTACCAGATCAAGACAGGCTATGCAGCAGACTTCAGCTGCATCCCCATTCAGCTGCTGATCCTTTCACACAGGAAGTACCCACACATGGATATGCACTAATCACACCATGGACCCCATCCCACCAAGGTTTGTACACTCAGTCTAACCAAGTCTAACCTTGGATCTGATCTTCCAGTGGCTCCATGAATTAAGATATAAATGCAAGAAGAGTCTCTCTGCCAGCTGATTCCAGTTCAATGGCCAGAAAAAAATTGTTTTTCAAATGTGTTGGCTTAATTACAGGTATTATATACACCATAATTTTTCTCTTAAAATTTGGACTTTCTAAAAATGTGGTTAAATAAGTTTCATGGCTGTGCAATTTTTTTTTTCATTTTAGTTATTCTTAAACCCAAAGCATAGTTCCCTAGGCACAGGAGCAGGAGCATGCCTCAGTGGATTTAAGATACCTTTGAAATATTTTGTTGCTCTGTCCTGTAATTGTGCCACTCTGCCTAACTTATGTCCAGGTATTACTGGCCATAGTGGAAGCAAACAGATGTGTACTCCTATTACTTGGACATAAACTGCCTTTCATACACATGTTATTGAATATTAAATGCATAACCTGCAGTATAGTATATATTATTACTGAGTTTATTCTCCTAAAATATGAATATTTTAATAACTCCATTTTCAAGGAAGTAAGAAACAAGAAAATCCAAAGTTGTTAATTGTTAGAATTTGTCCCATCAAAGATTTTCCATGGTTAGAAGGTAATGTAAAATTGTAATGAAACATCGATAATTCTCAGAGCTACTGAAAAACTGAAAAGCTATTGTGCTGAAGGAATATATCAGAAAAAAAATAAGCAAACCTGTATTTGCAAAGTGGTTTTTTCATCCAAGAAATATTTGGACTATTTTCTAGACTAACATTTTTCTTTTAAGCATTGCAGAGCTAATATGAATTATTTTTAACATCTTTAGTAATATTTACAGACTATTTCTATTTATATTCATTTTGATACAAAGTGAAAACAACTGTGTTTCTATTACATTAATCCAGTAGTTAGACTGAAGTAAATTCTGTCTCTATTTTGACATTACATTATAAATAGCTTTTAAATTGTAGAGTGACAAATGTAGTCTATTTTATATCTCTTTTCGAGATTTTATAGACTTCAGAAAACACTTCTGTCTTTTCCTTCTGTATCATGTCTTAGTCTTTAGAAATCTATCTTCATGGAAGATAAATACCTTTATCCCTTGATCTTCAAAGATATTTCAAATATCAACCCCCATACTGTACATCCCAAAAAGCAACCTTAAGAACATTGAGGTTAAGGTCAACTAACAGCGCTGAGGTTGTTAAGGTCAAGGAAATAATGAAAACATTCTAAGGGCATCAATATAAGGTTGCAATATATGGACCTGGGTTCACATAGGTTGGAAAAGGTCCTTAAGATCATTGAACTTAACTGTAAACCCAGCACTGCATATCCACCACTAAACCATGTCCCTAAGTGCCACTCCTACATGTCTCTTAATTATCCTCAGAGAAGGTAATTAAGCCACTTAACCACTTCCCTGGGCAGACTGTTCCAGTGCCTGACTGGCCTTCCAGTGAAGAAAGCCTCAGACCATATCACCCACAAATTCTTCTCTGTTCATAATCAGCAAGTCCAGTTAGGTGTCTTTCCCAGTTATCTGCCCAGCCAGCTATGTCAAGAAGTTACCAGTCACTCACTCCAGGAGCCTTGTGGACTGTTTCCTCACCAGCAGACATCTGGTAAATGGAAATCCCTGTTAAGAACAAAGACTAGTGATTGTAAGACTTCTTCCCGCTTGTAAAATGTTTCATGTGTCTCTTCATCCTGGTTGAGTGGTCTGTAACAGACTCCCACCATTACATGTGATTTCTTGGCCTTTACCCTGACTCTTACCGATAAACATCCAATATTGTCATTGCCATTAGGTTCTAGAGACTAAAAAACTCCCTAGCATACAGGGTTACTCCCATCACCTTAGCCTTCACTCATCCCTTCTGAAGAGTTTGTAGTCACCCATCTCAGCACTCCTGTTGTGTGCTATTCCTCCATGTTTTCATTATTGTAATCACATCATTGTTTTCCAGCTGCAGAATTGCTTCCAACTCCTCCTGTTTGTTGTCCATAGTATTGTGCATTGTTGTGAATGCACTTCAGCTGGGTTCTTGATCCTTAGACTTTTTTTTTGAGGGGGAGAAGCCCTAATTATGATTGTTAGAAGCCCTTTGTGACTGTTCTCAGATGCTTCTGTGGTTTCTAATACACCAACAACACTTAAGTCTTTGATGCCATGTGTATCTCCATCCCCTTCCTTCACTGAGAGTTCCAGGCTGCTGTGTGCATTAGTCAGGGGACATTTCAAAAGTGTACTCAGCATATTGTGGAGCAGACTGAAGGGGCATAATAGCAGACCTCAAACATTGATGTCCCAGGCTTATCTCTAACGAGACTAATTTTATCCCTTTTCCCTTCAAATCTAGGTTACAGCTCTTTCCAGGAGCCCTGACAGCTCCTGCACACTAATCCTTTGTCCCTTTGAAACAGATGTACCTTATCTGTCATCAAGTCTGACCCATCAGGATCAAAAAAATCCAAATTTTGCCTGTGATACCATGAAGTCAGGTACTGATCTGCTTGGTCTTTGTGTTTCTTCTAACACCATTCCCTGCAACTGACAGCTGAGAACACTAGTGTGCTCCTGATACTTTAAACAGTTGTTTCAAAGCCCTGAAGCCTCTCTTGATTGTCCTACGACTCCTTAATGCAACTTCATCTCTGCCTACATGAGGAATCAATAATGGATAATAATCAAGAAATCAATAAAGGATAACAATCCAAGGCCCCATAAGATTAGGAAGATTTTTTTTGTCATGTTTTTCAACAGGGCAACAGGGAAGTTGCAGAATTTCCTAACAAGTGGGTGCAGTTGTTATGTTTAGTTAATTCAAAGGATCTTTTTGTGGTTTCTAGGTTTCTTTGGTGAATGGAATTTCTTCACTTCTTTAATGCCTTTTGCCACTTTAATATCCTTTTACTTCTCATATTCATTGCTTTAACTTTCCTCTGTGCACTGGAATAATTTCCCTTTGATTTACTACATCTGCTTCTTTCTTCTATGACATTATCTCCTGATAAAAAATGAACCTGTAGGCTGCTTCTTTACAACAGAAAATGACTGCTTCAATTGATTTTATAATATGCCCTATACAAACTGAAACAAATAGAGCAGATAAGTAAAAGCATAGTGCTCTACATTAAGTGCATTGTAGAGACTTTAAAAACTTTTAGACGCTTGATTGCTGTGTAGTTCACTCTGAATTGTGACCAAAAGAAAAAAAAAAATGGAAAAAGAGCATCTACTTAGACAAAAGCTATTTCTATTCATTAAGAGAAGTCTATGGTAGTTTCTTCTTCAGTGCCAGCATAATCTTGACACTGTTGTTAAGAAATTGTACACTCTTCTCAGTTATTCCATAACCTTAATTGATCAATTTAGAAAGAAATGGTCTTTTATGATAACAGCAAAATAAAAGCCAATAATTGACTGAAAAGCATGGGTCCAGCTATCTAAAATGACTTTCAACTAATGGAAACCTGTGTAGGCAGTATGAAAGTTTCAGCCAATGACAAAAAAAGGTCACATCACTTTTTAAATTTTTAAAGGAGAAGTGAAGACAAAATGTCTTTATATCAATTATGGACACTACAACTTAGAAAACATGAATAAAAGGAATGGCAGCACTAAAGAATAATCATAGAATTGTAGAACTATTTAGATTGGAAAAGACATCAGAGGCCATCTTAAATGGATCATCACAGGAATTTAGTGGTGTGTATTATATGCATCTAAAGTAATTATATATATGATGGGGACAAATCAGCGCTTTTATTTTTTGTGAAATAAAAAGTGTGGAAGAAGATGCAGAAGCTGAAAAAACATAACATCAGTAACACATTTTCTTCAGGATTGTGACTAATGCTACTATTGCCTTCATGTGTCTACTGCGTTTGGGAGTTTTGACACGGGGAGTAATAAAACAGGCTGATAAATGCATTGTGAGACCTGTCTATACTGATCAGCTGATGTTGAAATAAGAATTTGTGCTTCTCTCAAATGCTTGAAATTGCTTTTAGCTCATATTTAAAATAATTCATGAAAATAATTCTTAAATGCAATCAAATACAGTTTGGATTAAATTAATCCAGGGTATAATTTTGTCCATGTAATCATCTCTATAAAAGGAGAAAAAAAGAAGCCTTTAAGTATTCTAAATGTGAATTGTTTTAGAATTCAGCTGGTATTTGGAAAGAGCAAATCTACTTTGTATGAATCTAATTCTTCATTATATTTATTAACCAAACTATAGTAATTTTAGAGAAAATAGTAATCTCATAAGACTTTCTTCTCTGTATATAGGTTGACAGAAACATAGATATAGTCTGACTATTACAATAAAACACACAGGAAACACGTTTTCCCTTTGTTTTGAAGACACAGATGGCACTTTTTTTTTTCAACATTTGGATTATGTGTCCACATTTGGTGATAAACTACACTACTGTCTGAAACACATTTGTGACTTGTAATTCCTCTCTGTGTTGGAAATTTTTCTTCTTGTGGACTGAAATCAAAGCCTGTGTCTTCCTGGGCTCTGTGCCAGGGTCTCAAACCCCCCTGGACAGACCCCAGACCCCTCTTTCTCGGGTCCCAGGCCTCTCTGCCGAGGTCTGTGGCCTTCCAGGGTGCCCACAGGAGTGCCCTGGACTCCAAGTGGCCAGTGTTTCTTTAGCAGCCTTTATTTTCCCTGCTTTCATTTAGTTTATAATTCAAAATGTAAGTAAGGTGAAGGAAGGTGCGGGGGTTCAGTGCTGCTCTCAGGGAACTAGTGTCCCTTTTTCCGTCTAGGTCTGGCACAGAGCTTGCATTAAAGAGTACAGTTTGGTACCTTTCTAATCTAGTGGGTCTTGGCCTTAGGCAGAAGCATGGCAAGGAATGAAGAGAGGACTCCTGTGAGGTTCAGCTGGGGTTTATTTCACCCAGAGAAGAAACGCACGAAAAGCAAATTCCCCTCTCTGACCGGCCCTTAAGTATCGGGGTGGGGAAAGGGGCAGGGGACAGTCTGGAACCAATCCCAGGTGGGAGGGAGTGACTCAGAACACAAAGGACAGACAGTAGAACAATTCCATACATAAAAAGGGGGAGTGAGTAATCGAGAACCTGCCAAATTACTTGACAGCCTTCCAAGAACTTTCCAGGCTTCAGGGCAGGCTACAGAGTGATGGTCAGGACCCATCAAAGGGAGATCCCAAAGAAGAGTTTAACATGGGGGTAAGGGACAAACCATTGTACAGAAATTTGGTAAATCCAAAATGCACACCACAACAGGAAGGAGTTTATTTTTGGTTAGTACTTCACCTGATGCCATGGAAATCAATATTTTATTCTCACTGACTACATTCACATATATCTAACAATAGACAATTTCACTATCCATAGGCCTATCCTGAAGTCAAAAACTACTCAAGAATGTTCAAATTTATCTGGTCAATTTTCCATTACTGTACAAAAATACAGGTCTAAAAATGAGCTCAATTAAGCTGATAAACCTAGATTTTTTTTATGGGAAAACGCTGTACCAGGCAAAGATACTAAGATACTAAAGTTGCTATTGCAATGTAAAATTGCTGGGTCTTCACATTTACTATTGTGCAATCTCAACTCAAAGTAAAGGTCTCAACACTTAAGAGAAGTGTTGTTCTAGGTGCATATATGAATTGGCTTCACATGCTTTCATGCCCACATCAGGCTCTCCAGAGCTACTAGAAAACTTAAATGTCTTCTGACATTCACAGAAAAGTGGAACACTGCCTGACATTTTATGGAGTTTTAGTAGATATCAGAGCCGCTCCTTCTGTCTAACAGTTTGGATCTAATAATAAACATATTTTGATAATTTAATTTCAAAATATAGTGGATTTTTAAGTGTGTATCTGCTTTACTCAAGAAGCAAGGGACCATGCTCTGTTCTCTTAAGAGGTTTCTTCACAGCTTTATTGCATAAACCATGGATGAGGATCTCTTTATTCCCTCTAACTTGCATGTGAAGAATGCACCAGAGGTGAACAAGGAAATAGCTATTTTGGTAATAAATAGGTATTTTTACCATTAATAATGTTGCCAAAAAAAAAAAAAAAGGTATATGCTGCTTTGCACATATAGTTGCACATATGTTCCTTGCACAACAAGGAAGACAATCTTAAACCTGGAAAGCCATTACATACAAAGCCATATGTGCCATTTTTCTTCTCTTTTTTTTTGTTTGTACTCTCTTCCCACATTTATCAGCAACACCTGCACAGGATTTCCAAAAAACCTACTTCTTGTTATTGTCTTGACCTCAGAAACTTTATCAATCTGCAAAAGTAGTAACTGTCTATTCTGTAACAATTTTAAAGCAGTCAAACTAGGACTAATAATCAGTCCTGGAAATAAATTATGACATTCAATTTTTCTATTCTCCTTCTTCTAAACAAGAAAGATAAAATAGCCTAGTTAGGAGATATGGATGCAGGGAAAAAAAATTGTGTCAATTTCTTCTGGTGGTTTTAAGTAATTTTTGTATATTCCAGTGTAAATATGGAGACATCTATGACAACATTATCAAAATGTTTTAAATTGCCAACACTACTATTTTTTACTTCTAATGTAATCTTATGACTTTCTTAGGCCAACATATCTATCTTTCAGTTCAGAGAGGGGATTGTTATTTACTTAGGGTTTTTTTCCGATTATGATAAGCAGAATGGAAATAAACAATACAGTGTAAATTTTACACCTCTCATTTTCTATTGAGTTCGTATCACGTACAAAGTCACCATAAAGCTAGTAAATAATTTCAATCAGATGTACATCAGTGGATTTCTGTGTAAAGATTGCAATTGCACCTACTGTAGTTGGAACTGCACAGCCTGAAGCGTAAGGTAATGCTATTCAAACAGTGTAGATTTGCATATAATATATATATAACGAATGACAAGACAAAAATGCTGGGATGTTTTGAGACTCAGATCAGTACATTAACTTGTTCATCAAATAAAATCTGTTGTACACACGAAGAAGTTTCCAGCACTTTGCATGACATTGTAATTTCATGCCTTTATAATAATACCTTGTTGGAAGGAACCTGTTTAAACCAGAGTTATTAATAAAGAGCAATAGCAATCACCCCAGGTTTTGGCATATGTTTTGTAATATTTTTGCCTGAGAAATTTGTATTATGCTTGAATGTTCTGTACTAATACAAACCATAAATAAAACTGGAAAATATTTCAGAGCTAGAAGAAATAAAATGTTTAAAGAGAGAAAATTATGTTTGTCATTATTTGCTTTTCCATATATTGGATGTAGTTTCATAAAACCTAAATGTTAGGGAATATTCTCTGTCTCACTGTTACAGATAGGTTGTTTAAAATTATTTTACACATTTTATTTTAAAACATAGACTAGTTATGTAAAGTGTGCTAAAGCCAAATAAATCATTTGGTGCTATTTCCCCGATCCTATGTAATGTTCAGAGGTACTTGAAAAATAGGTGGAAATAGGTCCCACATCACAGTGGAAATGGTAAGACAACTCTTTGTCTAGAAATGGGAGAAAATCTTGCTCTTATTTTTTTAAAAAGGGAAGAGGTTCCTGTAAATTACTAACCTGTCAGCCTTGTGTCTGTGCCTGGGAAGTTCACGGAACAGATCTTCCTAGAATTTGTGCTATGGTACATGGAAGGCAGGGAGATGATTCCAGATACCAGCATGACCACCAAGGGCAAGTCCTGCCCCACCAACCCGTTGACCCTCTGTGATGGACTGACTACATCAGTGGACAAGGAGAGGGATGTTTGTGTCATCCATCTGGCAATCTGTAAGGCCTTTGACACGGTTCCACATGGTATCCTTATCTCCAAATTGGAGAGACTTGAATTTGATAGACTGTTCAGTGGATAAAATTTGGTTGGATGGTCACATCCAAGGGGTAGCGACCAACAGTACCCAGATAAAACGATTGATAAGTGGTGTTTCTCATGAGTCTGTATTGGGACTTCATTAATGCCATAGACAGTAGGATCAACTGCAACCTCAGTAAATTTGCAGAGGACATCAAGCTAGATCTATGTTAACGTGGTGAGGTTCAAGAAGGCTAAGTGAAAGAGATTGAGGAAAATGGTGGCTTTGGTATAGGCTACATGGTGAAGAGACTGAGAGCAAATCTGTGGAGAAGAACCTGTACAGGAGGGTGACAGGCTTAATAGGAGCTGGAAATATGCACTCCCACCCCGAAAAGCAAATTGCATTCTGGGCTGTGCCAAAAGCAGCATGTTGAAGGAGGGGATTCTGTTCCTCTATTCTGTTTTCATGAATGTCCATCTGTAAGTACTGTGTTGAGCTCTAGAGTCCTCAGCACAGAAAACCTAGGGGCCTGTTGGAGGCAGGTTTAGAGGAGGGCCACAAAAATGATCAGAGGTGTGGAACACTTATCCTGTCAAGAAAGGCTGAGAGAGATGGGGTTGCTCAGTCTGGAGAACAGAATTATTGAGGAGGCTTCATTGAAGCTTTTCAACATTGAAAGGGAATTACAAGAAAGATCACTGAATCACAGAATCATTTAGTTTGGAAAAGACCTCTAAGATCATCGAGTCCAGTCTTTGACTGATCACCACCTTGTCAACTAGACCATGGCACTAAGTGCCACATCCAGTCATTTCTTGAACACCTCCAGGGATGGTGACTTCACCACCTCCCTGGGCAGCCCATTACATTGATCAAAATCCTTCTCTGTGGAGAAATTCCTCATGCTTTCTAACCTCAACCTTCCCTGGAGCACATCAGGGCTATCTATGTCCTCTAGTCCTGTTAGTTGTCTGGGAGAAGAGCCCAACCCCACCTGGCTGAGAGAGAAATGAGGTGGTCTCTCAGTCTTTCTGGAAATAAAATGGAAAATTCACTCCTAGGAGCATTGAATTAAAGACTTTATATCCAGCAGTAAAAGACCATTAGGTTGAACGTTCCTTTATTCAGCTGTTGGCCAGTGTTGGGGATGTATTGGGAATTTATTCACCATAAACATGTCCAATGAAACAAGGACTTCCAGGGGTTAATATACATTGCAACATTCAAGATTTCCAAGGCCCTCTCCCCAGTCCAGCCCCAGTTCATCACGTCATAAATGCTTTCTCTAATTTAGTCTTGCTGCTTTTTCATGGAGTAAGACTGCTGTTTAAGATCCTATTATTGCCATAATTTCGGGGGTGGTAGTCAGTGCTTCCTGTCCTCTGGGTGAACTTTCATGCTGGCAACTTGTAGTGCACGCTTGGTCCAGTTCTGCTGAGTCACAGTTTTTCTATCTCACGGCTTTAATTACTATTATGACATTTCATCTATCTTTGATTAAAGGATAACTCAAAGCTTATCTAGCTAAACATCATTTTATTGAATTCGCTGTTTTAGCTAAACAATCAGCATTGATTGAGTTTTCTGGGGTGTATAGGTCTATGGAGCAACTCCATACAGACACAGTGTGGTTATACCTTAACTTTCTCAGGGTACTTTATCTTGTTCTTCTGAAGCTAAACTAAACATGGATTTAAATCAAAACCAGCTAAAAAAACCAAAATATAAATTTCCTAGCTAACTACAGCACAGCTCCTTGCAAAATTCAAAGAGCTACCAGGAGTACATACAACTCCTTTTCAGCATACTAATAGCACATGTCTCTCTTTCTGTGGAAACATGTCAGAAAGCTGAAGGCAAAGAGCTCAGGGAAGCAGGGGAGCTGCGGAAAGTGAATTTAAGTTTTCTTAGTTATACTCATAGGAAGACTTACAGTGAACCCAAATGTCCCTGGTTTTACTGATGTGGAAATATAAGACTAGTGTCTGAAAATTTGTGGAAATTACTGAACCTTAAAACATTGCAATTGTAGGTGAAGAGAAGTGTTATGTATTTACAGTCACGGTGAACACAAGTGGTAACAGGTTTTGAGGAGTCCATTGGATGGCTGATGCCTCATGATTTTCAATTACATTGTCCTTAACATAGCAATTCATGTTATAGTTTTGACTGAACACAGCATCCTTCATTCTGTTCGTAAACCAGTGTGGGTGTATTTGTGAATGGTTCATGTAGAAAAATTAGTGAAAATAGCACATCACAGTACTGGCAATATGATAGATCAGGATTCTTTTGCATCACATCACAGGAATGAACTAATTCACAGGAGGAAGGACAAATAGGCCTGTATTCTCATGTGACAAAAGTTTGACTGTGCACCTGAAATTCTGAGGTACAGTACAGGTGATTCTTTCTTCTTTTTTCACAAAGTATTCATTTTCACAGTACCTTGCAAAAATTGCAAAACATTGTCAGATGTGTGCAAATTTAACTGCATAAATTAATCTTAATTTTAACAAATGCCTTGAATGAAAATTGTTTAAGTCATGAATTCATGGCTGGTAGATTTTTTCCTTTGGTGTTTCTAGAAAGTTCTTATGTCAGTCCAAATTTAATTAAATTAAATTCACATTTATAAAAATAAATGAAAATGTTAAAAAAATCAGTCCTCGGTTAAGAGGCAAAAAAAAAATTACTTCAACCTAGAATATCTATTTTAGAGTTATTCCTACTATTTATTATTAAGAATTCAACTTCTTAACTCAGGAAGTTAGGAAACTGAAACCTTGAAAGTTTTTACGTTATCTTTTCCAAAATTAAAATTGCATAACCAGAGCAATTTTAATACTCCATCACCCAGAATTACAGCTTTTCTCCTTTCCTATGCACAGCCTTAATAAATACAACACAGATATGTGTTCCTTACCTTTACTAAGATTTCCCTTAGCTGAAGTATTTACTATCATTTAGTGTTCTCCAATTACCATGTCGGTTAGAATTCCAGCAGCCAAATCAAGCCTGAAGTACATTTGTGCAAATTTTCTTTTTCAAATTACCTCTTACCTCAGCCATTTCATGTTGGTGTTAACCAACATTTCACAAACAGCAGTAGATAGATATACTACAGATGGTGGATAAAATATGCTAATACAGAATTTTTATTTGTTAGATTTTGTTAATTAGTAGATAGATGACAATTAAAAATGTAGCCCAATGACTTAGTGGCATTTTATCAGATTTTTGCATATAATTATTAGTAACTAAAATGTCGTAAATTTAAACAGTCCCATAAAAAGATGACAAATTATCAAATACACAATGTATGTTATACTTAAAGGATTAAGAATGATTAAAAAAATTAGGCAAATGCTTGACACACAGATAAGTTATATTCTTAATATTTAGCCATCTGTCTGTTGTAGACCCTTCCTCAAAGACTGACATCTAAAAGCAAAACACCTTTTCTATGTTCTATAGATCCTAGCTATAAATATTTGCAAATGTTTGTAATTTGAAATAAAGTGAAAGGCAGCATGGTGGATGTTATTCTTCTATTAATAAGCAGTGATGCTAGAGGATATGAAAGTTAAACAAAATAATATCACCTAAGCATGTTTTCTTTTTTGTTTGAGAAATTGAATTCACAATTGAATTTTTAATCAATTGATTTTTTTTTTTGTTAGTTTTTAAATAAAATTTGAAAAATGCTGCAATGGCTTTCAATTAGTAGTGCTGTAATTTTTTTAGTTCATAAGCAGTATTTTTAATTACAGAAGGAGGAAAACTAGCAGTGAATTGATTCGTCACTTTTTTTTTTTTTTGCACTTCATTTTATCCTGTTCAAACACTGTGTAGTTGTAGAATGATATCTATGTAGTTAGACACAGAAGCTAGACATATGAAGAGATCGCAGGTCTCTGTTGTTATTTTGAGAAATTCTGTTTCTTCTCAGAAATCTCTTTTATCACTAACTGTTTTCTTCTCATCTTTCTGACTGACAGGCACTACTCCTAACCCTTTTTGGATCTGAATACTTTTTAAAATAGCAAAAACTTTACCAGTTTTCTCTCACTGCACAGAATTATCAGTGAGCATTCTACAGGAGTATGAAATCTGCTTATATCAGAAGAATCTAAAAATGTAGGTGGTCTTGCTTGCTTCTGTTGCTTACTTTGATGCTTCTGAATCAAACAGTAATGACTGTGATTATCAGTTGCAAGGATTGTTTCTCCCCAGCTCCAACTGACATCTCTGTATTCTTTGCTTTTCAATTTAGCTGTTTATTTTCTTCATTCACTACTATTACCATCAACACGTCATGATGCTAATTGCTTAGTGCTTTCATGCACTCATGAAACACTTACCAGTTTTTTGATGACATAACTTAAACAACAATGCAAAAAAAAATTTAAAATTTGCTTTCCATTTTTGCAAGTTCAGAACATAAAGGAAAAAATTAAAAATATCCAGGCATTGTTCCAATCTGTTAACTGTGTAAGTCACTACAATATGGAAAGGAATGTAGCTCCTTCAATATATACACAGTTGATATGAAGAATATGAGTTGGGGGCCCTTTTAGAGGTTCTGCCTTCATTGTTTTCCTTCCCTCCCGAAAATCTTGTATCAGTACATCATCTTGAAAATCTTCTTAAAGCTTAGTACATAAGTAAATTGTTTTCCTAACTAAATGCAGAAAGGAAATCAAAATGATTGTAGTTCAGAGGTGTTTGGTACTGTCATTTTTACCAGTGTCCAGATTAACAATTGGATGCAATAATTTTTGTCTTCCTAAGATATTCTAAAAAACTAAATTTACCTAACTTGGATACAGAGGAGAAATAAAGATTCACATTATGATGGTTATTGGACTTTTAGATATTCTAGCAAGATAAAACATTGTGTATCAATGAGCAAGGCAGTATGCAATATATGGGGTACAGAGTTCTGTGAATAAACAGGTGTACACTATTTTATATTTAAAAAAATAAATCTAACTGCTCTAGTAACGTTAAAGAGTAACAGGTAGAATATGTAGTCAAATCTCAAGTGGCAGACTTATAGAAAATAGCCAATAATTACACTTTCTGAAATCAAGTCAGCTGCTGAACTGCCTTTAAAATTGTTTGAGATAATACAATATCCCTGATACAGATAATTTTCAAGTGCATCAGTATTGAAAGATTTTGGGTTTATTCTGTATTTTTTTGAGGTCATAACTCAGAGATAAGGAATAAAAAAATGCAACTCTGATCTGATCCTCTCTAATACTTTCTTTTACAATGAAAGCATTTCTAAATACTTTGGGAAGAATCATTGGGTTTCTCTTGGTGTAGTGTCAGAATTAAATACTTCTGTTTAATTTTTTCCTTGAAGGCTGTCTAATTAATACAAAATCCTGGACAGAAAGGTACAATGTACATTCAAAATAGTTTAAAAATATATCCACTTATAATTATCTTAGTGCTACCTAAAATGTTCCTATGTGTGCTTCTCTGCCTTCTCCCAGAGTAGAAGCATCACCTCTTAAGACTTGAGCACAGAACTGTTCAGCTTTGCTTTGTGATTCTCCCAAGCTTAAAGGCCATCCATACATGATCTCCAAGAAAAAAGAAGCATGTCTATATTGATATATGGTATTTTCCTTTTATGAGAAATTCCTTGGTTGAAAATATCAATGGCTCTGGATACAGAAGAATCAATAGGGGGAGGAGAAAAAAGGGGGCTTTTCAAAACTCATATTTTATGATATTTTATGATTAATAAAAGGATCAACAATTTCTGCATGTAAACCTGTCCTAAGGCAAAATGAGCAATAATATAATAATGAGGTCTTGGTGAGGAACACACATGGCAGAATGTCTATTTAAAACAATAATATCTATTTTTTAAAAGAAATTTTCAAGGGAGTAAGAATTGTCTATATAAGGAATTTTTAAAATTTGATTTCATGAAACAAATTGATCACAAAACAAAAGGACAAAAATCTCCTCCACACAAACAAAATCCCAGCTCCTTCTCTTTTGTCAAATCACTAGAGTAGAAAATTTTGATTTCTGGAAGTTAGCTGTTTTCTGCCACTTCATTACTAAAATAATTAATACTTTCTAAGACTTAATGGTCCTATCTTTGGATATGGATATCTGACTAGGGGATATTATTAGTGGGTAAGAGGAAACCAGACAAATTTTTATCACAACAAATCACTTTTAATTTACTAAAAGCCTATCCTTATGATATTTATTATTTCTTGCCAGAATAACTACTGGATATGTTCTGGTGTGTCACGTAAATATATGGTTGCAGAAGTACACAGGATTCTCAAACAAAACTAAGGCTTATTGATATTGCCTTAGCAGAGATGTCATTAAGACATATTGGTACGGCTAAAATATCAGCATGAAGCTGGGAGAATTCACCCAAATCATGTCATAAACCTGTCCATTTTTAAACCAAGAGAAGTACTCTAGGGAGTCTCAAATGTTTTTTACATAGGCAGCTGAAGCGTGCCCAAATGACAAGAGATACTCAAGGGAAGAGAAGAAAAAGTGATTTTCAAACTGCAAAGCAGGTCAGCAGCAGACTTTAGCCACTTCAAATATAGGTTTCTTGATCCTTCAGACCTATTTCCTAAAAACCCCTTCCGATTCTTACATGCATCAGCAAAGAAATTGGTGATTCAAATACATTATGTATGAATTTATCTGTTACTTTGCAGCTATTTCCCTGGAACTGGCTGTTGAGTGAATTGGTGGAACTGACATCCCCGACAGTGTTCAAAAAAAGCCTGTTGATGTGGCAGTGGATATTCCTTAATGGTGGAAGTGGTGATGCTGAGCTAACAGTTTGTTAAGCTGTTTGTCCAGGTGTCCATCTGGACTGGATGCCTGATGCCCACTGAAGCATTTGTCTCAATCACCTTCTTCACCTGGACAGGATATACATCAGACACTTTACAAAAACATTGTTACAACCTAGAAAATTATACCGCAGTCTGTCTTGCTATATGCTTTGCTCTATGACTGTCTCTTCCCTGTTACAATAGCTGTGAACAGAGGGTCAGAGAGCCACAATCCTTTTTGTTAAGTAATTTAGGGCTGCAAATTCTGAATTTTACAATAATGAAGGAGGAACAGTACAGGAGATCGTAGTGGGATGATACATCCTCTGAGGCAATTCACATTGAAGTCTGAAATATTTCTTCTTTTAAGCTTGAAGGGCTATTATTTTGGACAAGCTGAATTTTGCCAGACTATAGCAAAGTATCCAAATGCATAGACATCTAAAGCAGCCAGATGGCAAGATGGAACACACATCTTGCTAAGAAACAAGTAGAAAACAAGCAAATAGAAAGTAAGTTAAACTTTTTTTTTTTCTTAGAAGTTAATTATTTACAAGGCTCTGTTTTTGTTCAAAACTTATGATAGAGAAGTCTAGACCATCATAGTTATTTCTCTATTTTCATTCTACAGGTCTGAATTTTTCTGACTTTAGTTTTTGTTATATACAACTTATCATGGCAGTCATGGCTTACTTAACATTTGCAATGCAAAAGACAAGTACCAGGTTTTTCAAATATTTAAATATCATACAACTGAAGGAGTTTTATTCTGAAAAGTTGTATTTTATATTTTATGTATTTTTATTATCAACAGTATTGACTTGCCACATGTACGTATATATCTTCCATTCTAATACAGATCCTGTGACCTTACAACTGTCAGTACCTTTAGAAAATGTGTATTGTCCTCATGATTTTTCTCCAGTAAGTTCTCAGCTTCACTTTCAGTAGAGTACTCCTCATCCTCTAAACTCTCCTTCATATATACCTTTTTTTTTTCGGGGGAGGGGAGGGGAGGGGAGGGAAGTCTTTTTTGCCTGGGAGAGAGTTCATCAAAACCTTCTGAAGGCTCCTTTATGCTTTCAAAGCAAAAGCATTATCCTTTATGCCTACCTATACCTATACCTATATGCTGATCATTTACAAAAAAAAAAAAAAAAAGAAATTTGCTTCCCATGGCATCTTGAGAGCATATATTTCATTAAACACATTATTTCTTCCATGGCAATTAAGTCCCTTTCATAAACCAATTTTTCATACTAGACATCCTCTACGCTTTTCAACCTAGTTATCTGTCTCTTCTAATAAGCAGCTAGTTAATATATATGTATATTGCCATGCCATGTTGATCTTTTGCTACATTCACTGCTTTTATCTTACATACATTTGATTTTAAGCAACTTAGTATCAAAGCATTTTCCCCTAGGAGAATCTGTGAGGAGAGAGATTTGGCCCCAGCTGGTGGTTTTAACCATTAAAGTTCAGAAAAAACCTAATTAAACCAAACATTTCTTTGTTTTCATGCATCGGGATCATATATTGTTTGCAGCTGATTTTTGCTCTCCTGAGGATGTGTTCTGCTGTCATATTCTGGTTAATAACTTCCCTAATGTTAATTAAAATCTCCTTGATCTTACTTATCTCACAGTAATAAACAAATACTTTACAGGACAATCCTCAAATGTAGTTACATAAACATTCATGTAATTATTATAGAATAATTCAGTTAATTAATTAATTTTCAGAAGGCAGATCTCAAGCCTTGTAATGAAATTTTACATTGTTTCAATGACTATATACGAAAACATTGATGTAGAGTGAGCTTTCCCACTTTAGAAGGGCAGATGAGAAAAAAAATGATACTGCAGAAATAGGGATGTATCAGCACACAAAGTTGGAAGAGATGGACAGTGCATGGTTCAGGAAATCTTTAATCAGAGAGTTCAAACTCAGCTAAGTTGTGCCAAGTGCTATTCCAGGCTGTGAACTGATATTTAAAGTGTGCAGAAGTTTCTCACCATTCTAATTTAGTAGATTTTTAAAACTGAATTTTCTAGACTGAATACCTTAAACACTTTTTGTATAGTATATTGGAAGTGTGACTATTGTACTAGTAACAATACATTTATACTTCATCCTATCACATTAGTATTCCTACCACTGCTTCTGTGTTTTGTGGTATGTTACACAAGGATTACAGTTGTTCATATTGTCTTCTTCCAATAAAATGGATGAAAACTCCCACAAAAGAGCTTTGAGTATTTTTTAGTTAGAAAACATGCCATGCCAAAAGGTAATTGAGTGATGGGCCTATGAATGCACCTCTCATTTTTTTAATATGCTTTTTTTCCTATGTAGGAATAATTCAGTTGGTGATTCAAATGACAAAACTTGTAAATATATTTAGCAAAACAACCACTAACAAACCACACCAAAAAACTCACACCACAACAGAAATCTAACTTGTGCTGTCATTACCATAATGAAGATTAGAGGTTCTTTTTTATATACTTAGCAAAAGATACAATTTATCTTTTCTGCTATTTTGTATTATTTAAATATGGCTTTCCTATCTTCCTCATGGGTATTTGAGATAACAGGTTAGTTCTGTATGCTAATAACCCTGCATTAGCCATTTCTAATGTTATAAGAAAGTGCAAACAAAATTAACTAACTTTAATGTCAGATACCCTAATTTAGATTGACAGTGAAATAGTAGTGATTTGGTATGAGAGTGTGTCTGCATGCAGATGAAGTTATATATCACTTTCTTTCATCATAGAAAATAAATTACAATAGCTTTACATTTGGAAAAGTAATTTTCAGTATGATACCTCAAAATTAAAGAAGAAGGGCTATGTCTGTGATCAGTGCTTCTCTTTTTCAAGTTTAAATTATCATTGCAAAGTTCTGTGGAATTATTGTGTTATATTTTAGTGCAAAGGAAATTCCAGCTGGAACTGAGGTAAAACTCCACGACAAAAATTTTCTTAAGGGTGACGCCACTGTGTTATCACTGCCACTGTGGGAGAAGGAAAAGCAAATAAACATAAGAAAAAGGAAGAGGACTGAAGCAGTGCACAAACTCTCCAGGAAATTAAATCATAACATCTACTGGGATGGAATGCCTTAACATACATTAATGAAGTTTATGAAAACCTTATGAAGTCTTCAAGACATACGATGAAACAATTTTGGAACAATGCTGTCCTAGATATAGTGATATTTGGAAAGGTTTAGTACAACAGTTTTGGTGCCCATCAGCAATGTGGTTAAATCTTCATAATTGTTACATGTTCCCCTAAAAACCAGAAAAGCCTAAACAAAATGCTTCCTGTCTTACATTCCCAGAGTCTGGATCCAGAACTTCTGGATATGGTTTTGATTAATCATGGTTTTGAAGTGAGCTCTTTCTTGTCATTTGATGTGTAAATACCAAATACAGTGTCTTACTTCGTGTAACAGCGTGGCAAAGAAAAATGAACTTCTTTTAACAGTGAATTTTGAATTCCCAAGAAAAAATGAACTTCTTTTAATAGTGAATTTTGAATATCCACTGTTCATCACACAGCACTTCCTCATGGGTTTGTTCTTCCATACAACTGTTCAATGTTAAGGTTAATTAGGATAATTAAATTCTTTCTTAATTATACTTCTTTCTCTGTAATGCTTTCAGTTGTCTATTTTTATTTCCACTAGGTTTTTTTTGAGGCACTCTCGGTTCTCCAAAGATGTCCATATATTAGAGTATTTTCACTTGCATAATTAGATCTAAAAAGGAGTAGCCCATCACATAAATGCATTGTACAAGTATTTTTACACACACGAATCTCACTCTTTCAATATATTTCCACTCTGGATGTACGAACAGGGGAATGAGAAGCTGGAGAGCAACCCCTGCATAAAGAAACTGAGGGTCCCAGTCAAAGGCAAGTTGGATCTGAGCCCGCAGTGCTCTGGCAGCCAGGAGGGCCAACCCTGTTCTGGGGGCATCAGGCACAGCATCACCAGCTGGGCAAGGGAGGGGATTGTCCCGGTCTGCTCTGAGCTGGGGCAGCCTCACCTCAAGTGCTGGGGGCAGTTTTGGGTGCCCAAATATAAGAAAGATATAAAGATATTAAAGAATTTCCAAAGGTTATAGGATAGTGAAGAGTTAGATGGGAAGTCATATGAGGAGCAGCTGAGGTCATTTTGTCTGTTCAGACTGGAGGAGACTGAGGGGAGACCTCATTGTAGTTTTCACCTTCCTCACAAGGGGAAGAGTACATGCACACAACAATCCCTTCTCTGTGGTGACCCGTAACAGGACCTCAGGCTCTTGCCTGAAACTGTTTCAGGGGCAGTTTAACTCAGATATTAGAAAAACATCTTCACCCATGACGTGGTTGGGCACTGGAACAGGTTCCTCAGGGCAGTGGTCACAGCACTAGGCCTGACGGAGTTCAAGAATATTTGCAAAATTATTCAGGCACATGGTGTGATTCCTTGGGGTGTTCTGTGTCCTGTGGGCCAAGAGTTGAATTTTGATGAGCCCTTTAGGTTCCTTGCAACTCAGGTTATTCTATGACTCTAAAATTGAAAGTGTTGGGCTAAGTGTTGTTGCCGAGGAACTCATTGCTGTCTTGATCTGCAGACAGTTCTATGTGTACTTTAGTCATAATTAGTAACTGATAAGGTGTACATGTTTCCCACAATATTTTTAGAGCTTCTCAGACTTAAAATAGAGAAAAGAGTGCTAGCTGATAAAAGCAGAACTATTATCCCATTCTCATTATTGTTTTATTCATGAGCACTAGCTATTTTACTTGAAGGCTAATAAAGATGTGAATGGTGCAAAGTTCAAATGCAGCTAATCAACCTATCTCAAAACATTATTTAGTATGTTTCAGGGAATCATAGAATCATCTAGGTTGGAATATACCCTCGTGGTCACAAATCTAACATTGTCAAGTCCAAAATTAACCATGTGCCTAAGCACCAAGTCTGCTACCTCATGTCTTCTAAATTCTTCTAGGGATGTTGATTCAATGACTTTCCCAGGCAGCTTGTTCCAGCATTTGACATTGGGTGCTTGTTTATTAAGAACATACAACTCTAACAAAAATTATTTGCATTGTTTCAGACTTTCAGAGTGGCATAAAAATATATATTTCAATATAGGTTTTGGAAGTGCATTTTTTAAGTACTTCTATAAAATCATCAGTTTTCCTGTATACAGTTTTGTACCACTTGTAGCATGATTAGATATTCTGGATTATATCTGTTTTTTAATACACACACCAATTCTCAAAGTCTGCCCACAAAAATATCTGTTGCCTCTAGAAACTCTGTAATTTTTTTCAACTTGATCAGTAGGAACACATCTCACATTGAACCTGATAGACTTTAGTAGCTTCACTTCTAGAATTGCAAGCAAGAGCAATAACCTCATAAACCCTAAATTTAATTTAAGTACCCTTTCTTGGAGAATCTGTTTAATCAATCATAATTGTAAAACAATTACCAGAAGTTTTCTCAGAAATATTCCTGTGATTATGAATTCTTAACTTCCATTATCTAATTATGAATAATTTAACTTATGAATATACTTTGTCTCAGAATGACTGCTAAAGAGTCCTTAGATCATGTTCTGCTCTCAGACAAAGTGAAAAAATTTAAATTAAAAAATAATTTAGAATTTTTACTATTACTATTATGTTTTCCCATATAATAAATTAGTAGCCCAAATTCTCATCAGCTGTGTTAAATTCTGAAAACATGAAAAAACTGTTTCCACAACCAGGATTACCACAAATGCATCTGTCATCTCAGCTAGCCAAACAAAATGCCTCACCATCTCATGTGTGAATCCATCTCATGTGGGATAGACACATGTGGTGTACAGATATCCTTGGGGTGTGAAGTCAGCTCGGCAGCTCAGTCTAGCTGGATACATTCCCAACGACCTCCTGGATCTCTGGTGTTCAGGAGGAGTTGCTGTTTTCCAATAATTCATAAGCAAGAGGAGTTGTCCAGTGGCATCACTGTTTATCTTCTGTTTCAATCTTACCGGACTGTGATTGAACCAGTGTTGCTAATTCTGGCAACTGGCTTACAGGGACTAGAAAAATTACTGAGATGTTGAATTTTTCTGGGTTGCTCCATATTGCCACGCCCTGATGAGTGGATTTACTAGTAGAATTTTCTGCTTTCCCCTTTATTTTTAAGTACTGAAAATATGATCTAAGAAAAATCATAAGTTCCCTCTAAAATATCAGTTTTCCTTAGTGATAAGAGAGGTGTGATTTGCAAGGCTAGACGTTAGATCACATCCTTAGTCAAAGATGAATTTCAACTAAATGTTTGTAAATTAAAAAAAAAAAAAAAGTCTGGCATCTCTCATGTATGATATTCTCAAAAAACAGCTATGGAAAACCAAGGTAAAATGTATAAAAGATTGGCTTTGTCTTTCAAGTAAAAAATGTAGACTAACTTGTATGGTAAAATTAATTTAGAAATGCAGAAAACTTTAAATAGCTGTTGATGTATTCCAGTTTTAGATGATGGCAAATCAGTTTGGTTAAGTGAATAAATTAATTTATTCGCTTACGGAATCTAGTTCTTGTCGTTCTAATCAGTCTCGTGTTCAGTCATTTCAATTTTAACAAGCTGAAAATGGCAACTTTGTATGTAGAGCATTAAACTTCACTCAGGATTCAGCACTTTTTTTAGTAATAATGACATCCAATAATTAAACAGACACATTACTCTCCAAAAAGTTACTTCCTAGGCTATGCTTTTAGGAGTTATTGATGATTTCAATCTATTTGGTCAGAAAACTTGCATGATGGTGATTGGATTTTTTTAGATAAATGCCATAATAATGATATTAAATTTTAGTTATTATTTCACTTTAAAATCCATAACTCCCAAAATGATACCTCATATTAAAAAAAATAATAAAATGCATTACTATCCCTCGGTTCTAAAGTTGTGTCTATCACACCAGATATGTACTGTCTTTAAAAAATCTCTTCACCTAAAGGCAATCACAAAATCCAAAATCTATTTCTGCATGTTACAATACATGCTTTTGCCCATATCAAATAGAAGATTTACAAACTGTCTTACTCTTTAGTCAATGAGCTGTGTCATCAATTTCAGAATTTAGACATAAATACATTTGTCAATATACAAGTTCTATGAAGAGTAAATATTATAATCTATGTTATTTTGGTAGAGAGGAATGTAACATCACAAAATGTAACAATAAGAAATCCCGCATGTGGAGCTATTTAAAGTTTCGATAGGTGAGATTTTGCCTTGCTTTCTCCTTTATTGCTTTTCAAAATTAAAACAATTTTTTTTTTAGTTTGAAGCATAGTCATTATCTGAAATACCAGTCTAACAGAAACAAAGGTGCCTGAAATGTAAATTTTTTTATTTTGATCTTTTCATATGACCCTACATGACCATGATTTGGTCATAAAGACAGGATACAATGTACTTCACTGATTAGAGGGACATTTTCTCTGTATATTGTTTACCATAACTCTATAAGATTCATTTGCCATTTTAAATTCAGACACTTGTCCTAGTCCTGAGGAAAATAACCATAATAGGAAAAAAACCCCAAACAGCTAAATATCGAATTGTTCTCTATGGTATTCAAAGTAGAAAACAATACTGACAATAACAAAAATCTTTCAGGTCAGAACAACATGATTTTGGTAAAGGATAGGCTGAAAAAATAGTGAAGTCATTGTTCATTCATTAACAGCAATTCTCTAGTAAAATCATTACCTTTAACAAGACTAGAAAGCCAAGAACGTACAGAAGAAATAGTGAACAGGCAGCACATTACTGAAGCATTCCCAAATGGTACATACATGATTGGATGACATCTCAGGTCTTATCCTTCTGTAAAAGCAGATTTAGTCTTATTTTTCACTAATTTCGGATAGAATTTTTCTTCTATAGAATAATAAGGATTTTTTAGCCTGAAAGACCATGAATTTTCCAAACCATCTACAAAACAAACCCATCAAGACTTTCAGAATAATTTCTATCTCACACCACCAGTCAGATATATTTTTTACAAAACATTAAAACACCTTTGTATTTTCTAGAAACTATAAACATTTTCTTTCTAGAAGAAAACACACAGCATAATTTTACATCAGATTTTGCAGAAAAAGGAAGTTGGAGATCCATGAACTGAAACAGAAGGCTCACCTTGCACAGGAGAGTGTTCAATTAGTCATGCGCAAAAGAAAAGAACCACACTTGACCTGAATGCACCAAGAATTTTGGCCTAATTTTCCAGTTTCAAGATAAACATAAAAATGCTAAGGAGTGAAAATTTCATTGATAACAAAATAGTATGTAGGATGATTTATTACATATTTAAATGAAAAAATTCTGCAATGAAATTCATATAAATATTTAATTTTTTGTTAAGATAGGAAGGATATTTGACAAAAGCAAAATAGATAACTAATAAATGTTAAAGAGATCACCAAATTAAAAAAAAAGTACAATACTATCTTAACTGTGACAGAACAGAACAATTTTGGTATAAAATTAAATGTTTTAATTTATTCAACTGAAGTATCACAGCTATTGAAGTACAAAAGTCTTGTAGCAGGTAGTGTCTTAGTTTGGCAGAAAAAAATTCATAACAAATCAAAAGAAGATTGAAAGAACAGTTTGGTTAGATATAAAGGATATATTTTTATTCAGTGTGAAACAGACTGGGCTTTAAAGTTCTGATAGTGGCCATGACATCTTTTTTCACACTTTTAGAACTAAAAATATAAGTTAATGAGTTAGACTTTTTTTTCTTTTCCTAAAATGTTCTATTTCAGTATCCATAAAGATAAACAAACAAACAAAGAAGCTTTCTTGGAAGCTATTGAAAGATTTACACTGAATGATTTTTTTTTTCCTGGGAGAAAATGAAATAAAGTAATAGTTCCTAACAATATAAGAATATTTTTCAGAATTTCTTTTCTCAGAGCACTTAAAACTTTCTGTTTGTTCCTTATATGATATGAAGCCAGATGTAGAAAACTCAAAACCATTTGCAAAATAGAGATTGTTTACCATGCACAATTTTCAGTAATTTAGTTAGTACTATTGCCAATAGGGGAAAATATTCCTTATGAAATATAAATATGCAGTGTAATCCATACCTGAGCAAGCATGAAATGAGAACGCAAGTGCAGAATACTGTTGTCAAATAAGGAACCAGGAAATCATTTTCAAAATGTATGACTGTAGTTGGCCTCTGTGATAGTGTCAGTTTTTATGTGTGACTTTACATATTATTCCACACAAAGACAATACTAATATAACAGAAATAAATGAGAAAGAGTAATTTTAACTTTGCAAAGCACTGTTTCTTAAGATGAAGGCTGGAAAATACGGAAAGGAGGGGGAAACACACTGGTTGGAGAATATTACTTAGTTAAAATGCTCTTTCCTAGCTTGAGTAAAACAGAGAAAGGAAAATATACAATAATGAAGTGTTTTGAGGCAAGAAAAAATTATTCGAACAACTATCATACTAAAGTCAACACAGATTTCCATTTATTCCAAGATAATAGGATGCTGGAATAACATATCAAAACAAAAAAAAAAAACTGGTATTTTAATCAGTTCTCAGTTACTGCAAGTGAGAAATGATATTCTTTGTCTTAACTGAATCAATTTCAGACTAAGTATGGTTTTGTTTTTCCTAAATGTTGTATTGCTGGAAAAATCTATTCTAATTGTACTCCAAATGCTAAACCCGTAACATTTTCTGTTCATGAAGTAGGTGCAAAGTACATTTATGTTACAAATGTCTGTTTACTGTAGCTATGACTATAAGCTTCATTCAAAAATATGCAAAGAATATGGCTTCTCTTTCATAAACATCATTTCTCCTTATTGGCAAATGAATGTTCCATTTAAAAATCAATCACCTTCATTTACCATAGATATCTGTTTTAAAAATTTAATCTAATATTAGTAGTATTTTCACATCTCATCTTTTGGAATACTCCATGCTCTAAGTGAGAATGTGATTAACTGAGACTGGAATAAAACTTGACCTTTAATTGCTTAAATCAACCTAATCATCTAGTGTTTCACACATTAAAAGAAAAAGTAATAGAAAAGGGAACATTTTAATTTAAAAGGAGAAGTTTTCTGAAGCCTTGGGCTTAGAAACTAGGCTGTCTTTTTTGTCCAGAGAGAAGTTATACTAGTTTCAAGGTACCTAAGTACCAGTATAGTTCTCAATGTCAACGATTAGTAATGAGGAATTCCATAAAAACTGGAGCCCAGCCTACTAATGTACCATCTGTGTCTGTTCTAGACATCAAATAACTATGATTAATTGTGAAAATTAAAAGCTGTAAGGTCTCTGTCTATTATCTTTTTCTTGTAGAAACATAATTAAATGGTATTGTGTAAATGAATAGATTTTTTTCAAAATTAGTAGCTTCACATGATATGAAAATGCATCTATATGTTTTTCTTCTTTTTTTAGTCAAAGGAAAATATCTATCAAAAGAAGGATTTATATCACTATCAAATACAACTTTAGCTCTACTACTATAAGGCTTCACAAAACCAAAAAATCAGTTCCTTTGCAGTCTGTCCATATTACTTAATAGCAATTAGACTGTAACTAGCTTTGGTAGGATAACTTGTGCTAGTAACTCTCCATGAACATATTCATGATTACAAGTTGAAGATGATAGCACTGACTCTTTAAAAGACTAATTTTTTACATAGATTTTCTGTATTTATATTTAATCTAATATCAGAATGAATGTTTCCCAAACACACATGTAACTTAATGGGTACATTTCAAGCTGAGTTCTGTCAATTAATCTGAATTCTGCTTTCAAAGTTACGATACATTAGTGATGTCTTTTTCTGAGATTAGAGAGTCTACTTGGCAAGATTAAGAATGACTGATGTGACACAGCAGAGCTCGTCCACCAGCAAATTAAGGTTATTCCATCCCACTTGACTTTAAAACAACCACTATTGCTCAATGTAAATGAATCTTCAGTGTCAGTTGTGTGTGCATTACGGAAAGCAATTTGTGCTGCTTAAACTCAAGCATCATTTCTGTTATCTACTGCCTTGCAATTTGCTCCATGACAATGAAAGAGATTCATCCTGAAACCGAGAGAATATTTTTAAATCACATGTGTGATTGAAAGAAGGTGTAATGATTTAAAGAAGGTGGAGAAGACAGAAGGTTTAATAGATTTAGTCTAAAAGTAGGACAGTTTAGTAACATGCACTTTCTTTCATTGTTCAATACAAAATCCTGGTATTTCTGATTCAGTCCCTTCAGTACTTGAAAGCAAAACTGAGAATTCATATTTTCATATGCCACATAATGAGGCAAACATGTCTTGAATGTGTTTCAGCTTGCTGGGATTGAAAGCTAGTAGCAGGTTTCTGCTATTAGAACAGAACAGCAGAATCATGCTTCCTGTTTTAATAAATACTCTTCTTCTTAATGCTGAGCATGTAGAAAGCAGTCACTGTCTTCTGGTTTCTATCATCTCAGCTCATACAGTTTAGGAAATATCCATTCTATGAGATACATAAGCAAAAAAGCTAAACAAACAAACAAATAAATAAAAAACCCCAAACAATCAACCAAACAAAAAAAACGCAGAATATTTTATGCTTTCTCTCTCGTATGTCCTATTTTCTCGACAGAAATGTTGTGCTTAACTGCTATTCATTACATAAATCCAGTTGCATTCATTAATAGTAGAAATTATGGATTTGCAACAGTTTTAAAATAAAGAAATAGTTATGGTATTCTGAATGTCTTGCCCTAGGTATAGGAGAAATACTATTCAGTGGCTGTGATGACAGCAAAATTGTGGCAACCCAGTTCAGTGTAGCCTTTAGCATAGTCATGCAAATTAAATTCAATCATAGAAACTTTCAGTTTCTCTCTCTAAGATTAGGCTAACAGCGCTACTATAGTTCACACTTCTCCAAAAGATAAATACCTTACAAATTGTTAGATGCTTTGACAACATAGCAATGCATGATTTAAAAGCAAAACACAAATACAGATTTAATGAGGATGAAGTGATATTAGAATATGTTTAGCTTGTTTTATAAGTCATGTATTCAATGAGTGTTAACTTTTATTGCCATCATCTGGATGACGAATCTTAAATACCTTCACTCTCATGAAGAACATTACTAGACCAAATTCATTAAAAATTCTAATTCATTTAATTTCCCCTTATCTTCACAGGAGGTTAGCTTTAAAGCTCGAGATAAACAAGGCTTAGGGTTAGAGTTAACAATATATTATGAGGAAATCTAAGCAGTGATTTGGGGGGGTTCATCCCACAGTATTCATGATTGGTGCAAAACTTTTCAGTTTTCATGCAGTAGTAGGAAATGAAGTAACTAGATAGTTATCAAGATTTCAATTTTTCCCTCCTGACAGAAAGATTTTTTCTGTATCACTCAGACAATTCAGCTGGACAGTGAAGGTTCTCAACAAATTATCTGGCTCCAAAATCAAACTAAATTCACATTTTGCTACTTCCTACTTTGCTAGAGGGCTTTTTGTTATCTTCACAGAACTATACTCCTCCTTCCTCTGCTTTGACTTGCTTATAATAACACAACTTTTTCACTATGCAATTTATAAAAGTGAAGGAAAAAGCTGCCAACTTATCATGGTTGTCCCATGACTTCAGAAAAAAAATGTGACAAAGAGTGAGAAAGAGGTGGGCACAAAAACCAACCACTATTTTAAAATATGTTGCCCAAACTGAAGGAGAGCTATTGCCTTCCAATGTAATAGAATATGGATGCCATCTTAAAAAGTAGTAAGCACAGTTGGCTATGTTACATGCTCTGCTTTCAAACCCAAATTATTAGAGAAAAGTTCTAAGAATACACTGGAAGCATTTTTCAGAAAATATTAAGAAGAGGTGAGCAATGTATGAGGCTGCAGACAATTGACTAGTTAAATGAAGTTTCCAAGCATTTTTTCTGATGTTTAAAAAATAGACTGTCTTAAAATTGCTTCTCTGTAACATGGTATCTTAACACTATGCTCCAGTATTAACTGGAAAACTGCATTCATTTTAGCAGGGTTTGACATGCTTATATAATTTATATATATAATTTATGAAAAAGTAGCTCAGTTCCTCCTCCTTATCTATTGCAAAGTAGGGGCAAGAATTGTTTACTGTTAAAGTAGTAGAAAATATGAGTCAGGAAAAAAAAATCAAAAAGTAGAAGAGTAAGATGAACTTTTGCAGACAAAAGATTCACAGCAATAACTGATATATTTAATTGACTAGCTGATGAAATCTTACTTCTCCAAGTCTGTAGTTTGTCAAAGTTTTCTTTTTTCAAAAGAGAAGAAACTTTCTTCTTACCTGGGACAAGGGCAGATGCAATTGAATTAACAATAATACCAACAACAATAAGAAAATACAACACTCCAGATCTGAAGACCAGTTTATCCCCAGATATTTTTCCAAGCCTATCCAATAAAGACAGGATTACACATTACAGTACCTTCTAGTATTCTGGATTTATTTTTCCACTGGAATACAGAAAGAAAAAAAGAAAGAAAAAAAAAAGGAAAAAAAAGTGGTGGTAAAGAAATAGATATTGTCTTAAATATAACAGCAAATTAAAAACCTCAAAGTGACAGTTAGTGGTTCAGTTCTGCTTTTCTCCAACACTCAAAAATATAAGAAATTTCTAATAGCTTCCCTTTATGACACGCCAAAATGCTCATATATCACTTTATTTCTTCAAATAGCATTGAAGCATTATGGCACACAGTGAATAATAATTCAAAGAGTCTCAGTTTTAACACAGTGATAGGGAATAAATCAATGAAGGTTGACGAAGATTGTCCATTAATGATTCAGGGCCCTGCTCTTAGCTATAAACTAGAGTTAGTTTCTTACTTTGGATCCTGTATGTATTTTCCTAAATATTAGTAATAAATAAAGTGGAAAAGTGGTGGAACATTTTTGGAAGATGTCATAATAATACTCTGTATACTCTTTAATATGATAATTCATAGCCTATGTCTTTAACTTGATAAGATACACAGAGTGAAACTTGTTATATTCTAATGATTTTAATTTAATTAAATGTGTCTCTAACTGGAATGAAAAAGGCTAAGGACTAAATTCAAGTAAAAATATTGATTGTTAAAGAAATAAAAATAACTAAATTTCTAATCTTCCTCATGTATAACTATTTGATAAATTTCTATCTGGCCTTATTGAATAAAGTGGAATTCATATGCAGCTTTTTTATATAAAGGGTAAAAAACCTAGTGTAGAATAGAAGGCAGTTCTGTTGTTCAGATATGATGGTTCAGGAATGAAAGAGAAATTTCTTTCAATTTGTAGTTTAGCATGAAATAAATAGTTCTGGCTACCACAATGACACATTGAAGTGCATGTTACTCAGTTGTTCTCTCAGGACACAGCTTTAGCAAAATTTGAAGTAAGATGTTCCTTAGTTTGAACAAAAATATTAATAACTCATTTCTCTCTCATGAGGAATTCTATAAATTAGGATGATGACATTTTTTTAATAATTTGACAAAATATTATAGAAAATTCAATGCATATTCTATTTTTACAGCACTTTCAGTAGTTCTGGTTTAGCAGTTGATCTGCACTGAACTTTATTTTCTAGATAGCATTCACAAATTCCAAACATACAAAGCATCAACACTGGAATGGATAATTTTGTATCACTGAGAAAAAATATTCCTTTTAAAAAAACACCTAACTTCAAAATTCATCTTCTTGAGGTCACACAAAAAGCAATAAAAGCCTTACACAGTCCTCTTTTTTTGAAAACCATTTATTAAGGTTTTGATAATATTGCAATCAATTTTACTTAATTAGTAAATTTAAACTAGTTGAAAACTGCTGGTTTGGGAATCATGGGAAAAGAAAGCATCACAGAAACTAGCTGGTTATGAGGTGGCTGATTGCAATTCCCAGCTTGTAGAGTCATACACCATCACTTACCACAACTTCAGGAGCCTTATTTTTCATTCTTTAGTGGGCAGAGATTTCATAAGAAGTCTAGAAGTATCTCAGAAAAAGTTAATTACACCTATTTTAAACCTCTGAGAAGAAACAGACTTAAAATATGTTCACATTGTCACCCCATGTTCCAAACAATTGCCACTAGTAAGGGAGGAAAAAAGCATTTAAAGGTATATCAGTGATTCATCAGTAAGTCTTATTGTTTCATTAACATAGAGAAAGCAATAGCTTTGTGATTGTGGCATATATTGTTAATACATGAGATGCATAAAATGCAAGCCTATTGTCATAGGGAAAAACCTCATCCTATAAGTTTAAGAGTTTGAGATTGACTTAAGAATAGTTCCACAAAGCATTAAATTTACCTACCCTAAAGCGTTCATTCTGTATATAATCAATTTCATAGATTAGCAATGAAATATATTGAGTGCATCTGAAAGTGAGCAATTACTCTGGGAGTCTAATTACGTTATTTATTAGATTTAAGTTCATTAGAGTTTTATTTAGACTTAGAGTTAAATTTTTTATAAGATCCTTAAGATGGAATCTGACTTCCCTCTTCCTTTGATCAGAGGTAATATTATTAAATAGGCAGTATGATAGAAAGAAAATCAACAAAAATATAATGTCCAGGGATCAGTAAAAGCAGTAAAGGTCTAACGGAACTCATCAGATAAGTAACGCTAATGGTGAAGTTGTATGTTTTTTATTGTCCAAGGTCGACTTGAGACATAAAATTGAATGGATTAAGGAGGCAGTAGGTAACGGTGTTAAGAAGTAGAAAACAAGTGCCCAGGACCATTCTGTCCTTATCCAATGCACATTTCATCATCTGATATGGCAATGGAGTTTTCCTGAACTTTTCTGCCTGTCTTGATGCAGAAGATGAACATTGACAGTGCCTAAATATAATGACCGTAACCCAGGATCATGTGTATTCTTAATGTACATACAAAGTAAAACAAAAAAACCCTAATAGATTTAGCTAGTCTTTGTTCCCAATAATTTTTATTATTAGTTATTACAAAGTAACACAGTATTCTACAGAAATTGATTTGATTTATATTAATGTGAAAATTGGGAAGCTTTGATTACATTCTTACTGAGTAATAATTTAAGAAAATGTATCATATCCCAGAATCTAAATTAATTAAGTGATCACTATAATGAGATGTAGATGTAAAGTTCAAAATCTGCTTCTGTAAATATATTCTTATCCATTGAGGGTGTTTATGTAGAACATAATGTTTTTGTATTTATGGAGCCAATCAATTCCTAATTATGGAAGGCTTATATTGTGAGACTTGAGACAGACAGCTTAATGCAACTTAGTCAGACCTTCACTGAATCATCTGTCAAGAGCAGTTGTCTCTAGTTTTTTTTTCTTTTTGAGCACATTTGTATAAAACCAGTTGGTTGAAACAGAAATTGAGGGAAAGACAAAAAGATGTAGGTGCAGCACCAGTCCTTGGTCTTGTTAAACCTCATGAGATTTCCATGGACCCAGTTCTCAAAGTTGCCCACATCCGTCTGGATGGCATTCTGTCCTTCAACTGTGATTTTTATTTTATCTGTAAATGAAATATTAAGGCAAAAAAAAAAAAATAAAGCCTGGTTATCTAGAAAACCATAAGGAAAAGAAGACAAATTTATCAAAAAAGAAAGAGCAGGAGTCAGAAAATGTGGGTTAATTTTTTGTCGTTACTGAAACTTCTACCAGGAGGTTGGTACATAGTTCTTGTATGAGGAAGGTGTTGTAGGTAGCAGTTGAAGATCTTGTTGCCCACATTTATTTCTAGCACCACTAAGAATGAAAACCAGAAGTACTGGCTTTGTCTAGCGTGTCAGAAGTTTTTATTATGCAGATTTAAAATATTTTTGCTGACCATCAACAACACCAGGAGTATCTAATGATCCAGCAAACAATTAATGCAGATGTAAATGAAACAGAAGTGGAACAAAGCTAAAAAAAATTGGTTTTCACCTGCATAGCAATAGATTAATGTGAAGAATTAATGATGTAAATTGAATGTTCAATTCCACCTCATTTAGTAACAAAAAGAGCATAATCTTTAAGGTGTATTGGTCTACACAAATATTTTAAGTTTCAGCTGACAATTATTCTCACAGGTCAGTCTCAGTTGCTTTGTTTTAAAGAGAAAGTTGACTGGTAAATAAATATTGGTAATTTTTTTTTTTTTTKTGGATTTAACATGAATAAATAATCTGAATCCCAATTCTGGTTCAGCATCAAAGCTGGAAAGCTAAATAGAAAATTAAAGATTCTTCTGTTGTCTCCAGTAGTAATCATCTGCTAGTTTTGCCATTGTGGAAAATAAAACTTCCTAGTATTTATAAAAGCTGGAGATTTTGGTTATAAGGCAAAGGATTCCACACAGAAAATTAACAGCTTAAAGGGGAAAAAAGAATCAGCCTTTTGGAAGCAACTTTCTAGAAATAACTTCCTAAATCTTCATAGAAGTTTCAGTTTATATAACAAGGAAATCTACACTTTCTTGTTTCTGTGCTTTCATATTTTGATGAACTTGTCTTCTTTGCCTTATGGTTTTCTAGATAACTGTGGAAATTTGTCTTAATATTTAATTAACAGTCAAAACTAAAATTGCTGAAATTATGACAGGAACTTATTATATCCAAGGATTTTATTGTCCTCATTTCCTCAGTTTTCAAGGGCAATGCTTTTATATGCATTTGACCCTTTCATATATGAACTCTGTTGGTTAAAAGAGTTGAAAACACTAATGGTAATGAAAAAACTAGATCAACTAATGAACAGGTTAGGAACGTATTATCTGAAAATTGAAATTGATAAGCAAACCAGAATTATTTAAAATAATGGATTATTTTTCTTGTGACCATTCTTTTCTCTTTTGCTGTCCTGCATTCAGTTAGGGAGAGAAGCAAAATGCACCAAAAATTTTAATAGAGTCTTTCTTTTACATTAACTAGACTCAGAGGTGATACGTTGAAAAGTTCAGGCCAAATTCTATATCTAAAAGATTCAATTTCAAGAACTGCTCATAACACTTGATCATAATTGCCTGGTATTTCTGAAGTTATGACCTTGAACTTTAAATTTATCTTTTAAAATCTGGACCTGAAATGAATATTATAACTTCCTCAGCTTTGAGAATATTTAGCTATTCTCATTATAGGTTGATAAATTGACTAGTTTCAAAATCTTATTTAGAATGACAGCTTATTTACTCCATATAAGCAACAAGTAAATATAGATTGATAACTTTACCTGACTTCATGCTTTGATGCATAAAAAAAGATTTTAGCTCAACTTAGATCATCAATTTACTAAACTGTGTTGCCTGCCAGATTGTGCTTTAGTGGCTGATGACTGAAGGGGTTCATGGTACACATTGAAGAACTCATTAATTTCTAATATTTGTTTTCTCTGCTATCTTGGTGAAAATAAGCAAATCAGGAAAAAATTTGTTAGTCATAGGATTTCATAGTTCCATATGTATGCGTGAGAACCTGAGGTGTGTGTATGTATATATATATATACAGATATATGTCTATAAAAGAGATGTTACGTCATCTTTACAGAATTACACTATTAAAGAATTATTATAAAAAGATGATCTCAAATTACCCTAAAATGTTAACAGAATCAAAAAAAAATTTATACTGACTTGATAAAAAGAAAAAAAGTGTCAAAACTGAATTTTTATGGAAATTCCCTTTGGAGTTTGAAAAAATCTTTTCTTGAAGTCTTTTTCTTCAATAGTAGAATGCTGTCTTAGATTGCAATGCAAGATGTAACCAAAGGTATGTATTCTATTATCATTTGTTAAAACCAGGTGGGGCAGTGTTCTTTATCTCTTCCACAACCTATCCTCCCTCCAGGGGATTTTTCTGTTAACGGGCCATTGAGTCTCACTGAGGGACTGATAAAATTACATCATCCCATTGTGAGATGCTCCACCCATGGGAGGAGACAACCATTCCTACCTGGATAAAATCTGAGAACACCAGGGCAGACTGTTTCTACTGGATTCCCAGAGGAGGACCAGCCCATCTACACAACCACTGGACCTTCAGAGGAAAACAGCAAAAATCCCTTTACAGGATTATTGCTTCAACAGAACCACATCTGTCACTCCAGGAGGACTTAACTGGACTTCTACCAACACCCTGACAAACATGGTGTCAGGTTGTATTCTGACTCTTTCAGTAGCTTAATTTTTGTACTACTGCATTTTTAGTTTAATTTTCCTAGTAAAGAACTGTTATTCCTATTCCCATATCTTTGCCTGAGAGCCTGTTATTTTCAAAATTATAATCTGGAGGGAGGGACTTTATATTTTCTATTTTCAGGGAGGTTCCTGCCTTCCTTAGCAAACACCTGTCTCGGCAAACCAAGACAAACTCATTATAAATATAAATTTAATCAGAGAGTGAGAGAAAATATGTGTTCTGATTCTTTTGAATCTGATTCTTCTGAATGCATCTCTTCTGCACAGAATTAGCACCATGAATTAAAAAACAGGTGACTTCAGTGCACTTCAAAGTTGTAGACTGCATGATTTCTAGATGTTAAATTTCCTGCCTTCCTTCCTGCCTGCCTTCCTGCTATCCTTCCTCATAACTTACTTCATATATGAATCAAACTGGTTTATATATGATTCACAATGTCACCTGGCATAAAGAAAATCCTTTCTACAGGCAGTATGATGTATTACCACATCTATTGCAGACTAATGAAAAAATTATGCTCCAAAGATTGTTGCTTTCCTTGCCCATTTTCTTATACAAGAAATTAATAAGGAAAAAAGAAACAAGATAAAAACAGTATCAAAAACAGTTTCTTGCTCCCTCTGAAACATTATTTGACCAGTAAATAAGGCTCATAAATACAGTATAGAGTCTATATAGAAACATTAATAAAAAGCATATTTCTATATAAATAAAAAGTTAGCAATATTGAATGGTGTATTGTTAAAACAATCAAGTTAGCAGTAAAGAACAAGTCATAAAACTAGATTATTATAACACAGACACACAGAATTCTATCGATTCACTAGCAAAGCATTCACATATCTTCACAATTTCCTTCTCCTAACATAATTCCGTAAAAAATTCTGAGCATCTCTTAGATACTGAAGTGTCAAGCTACATCTGTAAGAACTGAATTGTATTTAAATAATAAGTAAAATACAAGTAAGCAGTGCAACTTGTTAATAAAGAAAAAAATAATGTTAAGTCATATCAAACTTTATTGTTGCATTCATTGCCTACTTTGCAAAGTCAGTGAAGAGATGCAAGTATGTAACTCTTCTTCTCTATGGGAAAATGCAAGGTAAATCTTAGTAAATCTTATTCCATTGAGACTTTAGCTCATTAATGTACAATGTTTTCATCCCTTATTCAGTTTTGGAAGGCTAAGACCTTAGTCAGAGGATTCTAGAGGAAAAGGGGATAAATACAGTAGCTTTAGGTCATAGTTGGATATCAGATTTCTTAGTAAAAGGGTAGTCTCCTCCCTCCTGTCCTAACAATTGCTAAAGTTGCCTGAATATATTTCTTTTCTCATGCTAAACAAAACAAAACAAACCCCCAAAAAATCAAACCAAAAAACCCCCAAAAACTTTAATCCAAAAAACTCCCAAAACAAATGACAAAAAACCCCAACCATTATTCTACACATTTAGAACTATAGGATTAAAGAAGTATTGAACTATTTTTAATTTGTGGTTGCTTGTTTATTTGTTTATTTTGGTTTTGTTTGTTTGCTTGTTTGGTTTTTAAGCTATTGTTCCAGGGAGGATGCAGAGAGAATTCTTCATTTCTATAATGGATTTCCTCACGGATTTCTTTCCTTATTGTTTCACGTAAAAGGGGCAATATTCCTTTTCTCTTCTTCATTGCCATTTTAAACTAAAATCTCTTCAAATATTTCCAACAAATTAAAAAAAAAAAAAATGAAAAAACCAACATAACACACACACACACACACACACAGAGAAAGGAGTTTGGATTTCATAGAAAGACCCAAATACTTAGGCTTTCTCTGGGAAAGTAAAAGATTCAAATTAAACCTCACTGCCTTAGAATCCAAAGATCTGATCTCAATGCTTCTAAGTATAATAAGAAATTTTAGCTGCTTCTTATTTCTACTTCAGTAGAAGGATGATCTACAGAAATTTATTCCTTGCCACCACAAGGCCCTGGGCAAGAAGCATAGGCAYGTAGCTACCAATTCTTCAGAACTAAGAATGCACAGAAACATCTTAATTTTTGACGTGTTCTTTCTAAGATACATATTTTTTGAAATATTTTATAGTGTTTATTTCATACTGAGCCTGCTCAATACACAAATATTTTTTTTCCATATTCAGAAACATAACCCTTCCTGTATGTTTCCACAGCAAGAAACCTTAGATCTTCGTATTCTACTAGAGTGGCAAATACCTATTTAATTATTACCTCCTGTATTATTTCCACTACTTACTCTATTTTTTAGTGAAAGAAAGTCCTTCATAGTATGCAATGCCAGTTTTTCTTCTAAAGAAGGAAAGGTACATGGTCCTTGTAGTTGCTAGCTAGAGACTTTCTGCAGCTAATGAAAGCCATGGAGGTGTTATACACTTCCACTGAGAATCAGAAAAATAAAAAAAAAAACTTCTCTGCTTTAAAACTATTTCTTCAGAGGGCACCATATGATCTTGTCATGAATGCACTTATAAAATTTTTGATGATCTCTAGTAGAACATGTGGAAATCTTTTACATTCTAAGCTATATTTATATTCTGCATTTACATACCATAGATCAAAGTCTTACTAGATAAATGTGCATGTTGACAGTATTTGCCCATGAGCTTCTGTAATTACTCAAAAACTTTTACTTAGAATTTCAGTCATAAGTATGTCCAATCAGACACAAAATAAATAAGATGCTTTTGAAATCATTCTCTTTAATATGGATTTACCATATGGACATTCATAAATGGAACTTTCAATATGCCTCAGTTGCAGACCCATCAGGAAAAGACTTAGAAATAGGATAATATAGAGCCTTCATTTTCTTATCTGTAATAATTTCATTTTAAAATAGTTTGCCATATTCATTCTTTAAAAGTATTCTCTTTCAATTGTATTAGCCTAGACAGAAAAGCATAGTCAGAGTGCCACTTCAGCCCCAAGTACAGTTGGAGCTTATTCTTTCTTCCTAAGGATGAATTGCATACTGCAAAACTAAGTGTTATAATATGGAAATTACAGACTTGCTTTTTCTGCCCCTCCCTTGAGGAGGAGAATTTATGAAAAAGAACCCTCATTTGTGAGTGATTTAAATTATTTGAAGTGTACATTCCTAGTCTGAGAGAAAAAAAAAACCCTACAAAGAAGTACAGAGCCAAAAGCATTTGCATTATGAAGCAGTTAAGAAGGTGATGGAAGTCATGCAAAATGGGATAAAACAGATCATTATAGCTGGATGAATGTAGTCACAATTATCACTACATATGAATTCTATGGGAGAAATAAATATCATACTCTTGAAATAGCAGCATAGCTGTATTCCTTTCACTTTTTGGGCCATTTGCTGTATACTTTTGTTGCAGTATAGAATTTCCTGTTTATACTGCTTAAAAATTCAAATCACCTAAAGAAATAAAAATTCTTATAATGAAACAACTCACATATAATTTTATTGTTTCTAATCTGAGAAAAGAGTACTCCTGTTGAAGAAGTCTTTTCTCCTGCATTCCTTTTCTGAAGCTGTCATGGTTGATCAGAGATAATGAAAAAGGTATTTACCGTATTATATGCTCTCCATTAAGATAGAACCTTCCTATTTGGGAAGTATTGAGCTTCATTGAGTTCAACTGCAATTAAGGACTGCACTTTTAAAGCAAATCTTTGTCACCTACTTGGGAAAGCACACTCCTTGTTGTCTGCTTTTTTGTAACACTTGCACACAAGCTTTGGATTTTATTCTGAGAATTGATTTTATTTTAATACCAAAATCATTTATATCCCTGAGATAACACAAAAGTACTTCTACTGCTGTATTTTTTTTCAGCAAAGCAAAGCTAATAAATGTGAAATCCTCTCTCCACACTCAAGATATCAAGGTAAGGCGGATACGTTTGAAAAATTGCTCTAATACATCTGAAAATACAAAAATCAATAAGCTATAAAAGCTAAAAAGCTTCTTCAATTTCATCCCCTTATTGCTCAGCGTAGGTGGCCAGGGCACTGAGAACAGTCCAAGGTTGCAAAGAAGTTGTTATACATCTAGTGTGCATGGTGAAGAATATAAGAAACCCTTTTCAAGTCTGAAAGCACACTGGAGGTACAGAAGGGAGCCAGCAATGTCCTTCAAGTTCTTGCCCATTTGATCGAAGACCTGAAAGTGTGCTTGAGGGATTCTGCAGCCACAGCTGTAGTTCATGTCATCTTTGTATGAACACATGATAAAAATCCTTTAAAACTGATTTCTGGTTGTGGTTTTGTGTCTTTTTGGACAGACGAGCTTCCATTTTTTTAAAATTTTCAATATAATCAGAAATTAAGGGCATAAAGCAGCCTGAGAAAGCTTTTTTTTGGAATTTTAAAATAAATGTATTTATTTCCAGAGTAAAGATACAAATATTTTAGATTATCTGCATTTTTAAAAATGAAATCAGATGAAGAAAAATAAAATAAGAAAAAAAGCAAAATACAAGGCTTGAACTTTCTTTCTTCTCTCTGAACATAGATGTAAACCCACTTCCAGCAGCAGGGTGCAGCTGGTCCATATCCTGGTGGCCTTTTTGGAAGAGGAATCCTGGACTGCTACTATATGAAATTCACAGCCTGAAAATTCTAAAATTAGATCAAAAACCTTCTTCAAAGTGTTTATTGCTGGGGGTGGGGCTGGGTTTATTGTTGCTGCTGATGTTGTTATTAGTGTCATTATTATTATCTACATATAAAATCAATAAGAAATCAGAAGGTTGCCAAACAGGATATTTTAACTGAGAACGACTCAGTTAAAATTTGCTGAACTTCAGTCAAAACCTTTTTTAACAAGATTCATATGGCATGTTAGAGGTCTGTGCACAGAAAAAGTAAAGGAGCAAAGAGTCATTGGTGTTTAGACAATGGCCTCTGAACCCTACTGCTTCAACTTCCCGTGGTAGCCAGGGAAGTGCTTCAATGTGTACCACCTATCATCATGCTTCCCAAGAAATCTTGCATCATACTGGGAATCATCCAGTAAAAATTTTCCCCTGCATTTCCCATTCATTCCCCTTCCTCTCTTCTCTGTGTCTCTAAAGTGGAATGAGGATCAGAAAGTGGGGCACTGCCTTGCATTTAAATATTTATTACCACTATACTGCAAGTGTTATTCCATAGATTCTTAGATAAAAATCCTCTAAAATTACTCAGTATTTACAGTTTGAGGAAATACACATGACAGAAAACAAATCAATTGCTGACATCCTATTAAAATAAACTCATCTTTGTCAGAGCACACAACTAATTTGAGTAATTGCTGCTTGGAACCTGAAGGTGAGGAGTTGTTATTGGGTATGCCTTATGCTATTTATTACATCCTGAGAAAACACAGGGCCGTCATTCTTTCTCATACTTGCTCAGTCAAAATTCCCTGTCAGCTTTCAAATTACGGAAATTGTGCAAATATGTTCTATTCAAAAACAGCATAGACAACCAGAGCCAGAAACTCCTAACACACATAGGGAAATCAGATCACAACATCTTTCTGGAATTATGGTGAAATATATGTAAACAAGCACTTGACAATGTATGGTCTGAATGACAACTCTGATGGGACATCAATTACCTGAGTTAAGGATTTAGAGAACTGGGATACATCAGTGCAAAACTGCAAAAACATATGTCTTTTTCCATACACTGCACTCAGATTCAGAGGTGCAGAATTTGAAAAAAGCCTTCAGAATAAGTCCCAATAATGTCTTGTGGCTTATAATTGACTAATGCAATAAATTTAAGGACGTGTTGTCAAGCATAGGAACTGGCTGCCAAGGGAAGTGAGGGAGATACCATCTCTGGAAGTATTTAAAAGTCATGTAAATATGGCACTTAGAGATATATTTTGGTGATACTGTGTTAGGTTAGTAGTGGTTAGGTTCAGAGACATTGAAGATTTTTTCAGAGTAACTGATTCTGTGATTTAAGAACTGGAGAACCCTGGAAACCTTAAATATTTAGGAATGATATTTTGAAGGAATAAATAAGCAAAGCGATGGAAGTAGAATGATACATGAGATGAAGAAGGTAAAGACAATAAAATACAGCTTTGATATACCAGAGGAAGAAATCTAACTATATACAATACTAATGTCGGGTTATTAAATTAAGGACAATGTTAGAAAAGGAAACAGAATGATCTAAGCATCAATACAATTAGCCTGGAAATCATCAACAGAGTGAGGATTGGGGATTATGTTATGAAAAATATAAGAGATCTGATATGATCAGATCTCCAAAGGTATTGAAGAACTTTTCTGTTTATCTGATCCACAAAGGCGCTTTTTTTTTTTTTTTTTTTTTTTTTTTCTGGAAAAGGATTTATTCTTTAATTGTTTTGAAGGCAATAGGACATGGTGGCCTCAGGAATTCTTCTCCAGTTCAGTAACTTCTGTTAAAACGCTGATTGAAAAGGATTTAAATGGAGATGAAAAGACCAAATTTATAATACTATCCAAAATCCTTTATATTTATATTACTGAGTAGACTATAGTCTGAGATATTGAGAGTTTGCCTAGTTTTTTAAATCTTTGCAGAGTTTTGCTATGTCAGCTTTTTCTACCAAAGCCAGAAGTTTAATTTTACTACAGATTATAGAAAAAGCCAGAAGAACTACAACTATTACAAAATACATTTACGAAACAGGAAGCCTGACATATTGCAAATGTTAATATTGCACTGTGAACAAAATTTACAAGAGCCAAAGTGGGCTTTCTATAAATTTATTTTTTACAACAATGTAACTTTGTGTTTGTTTCATTGGGTTTTTTGTTTGTTTTTTTTTTTTTTTTTAACTCAGTGTATGATGTTTAAATTGCCATTTTATAAATTATTTTAAGACTTAAAATTTTTGGCAGAAAGCAGAATATAGGATTTACTAAGTGTAAAGTATATTTTTAAAATTTGCAGTAAAGTATATATATGTTTTAAACACTCCTGATGTTTTCTGAATACTCTAATATCTACAATGCCACTATGTAGTGTTTACGTTATATTTTTATTACTTTTTCCCAGTTTAGTGTTTCTCAGCTCTATCTACAGTCAACTTTTTCTTACTCTTGAGAATAAAGGTCAAGTAAAGTTCAAATTTATAAGAAAGGCCAAAAAATAGGCAAAAATTTTATTAAACTACACGATGAACAAATAGGTAAACAATACAATATTGACCCAGGCCTTTTAAGCTGATGTGGGAATATATTCTGGCAAGATTTATAAAAGTAGATCACAGCTTCCATCTAAGCAATGATTGAGTCCTAGACCTGTATTCAGAATGGTATGCACTGTCAGTCAATGGCTTTGCGGAACCCAAAATAAGTGAGCTTTGCCTTATTATGTAATGCCTACTCTATATCCTGCAAAATATACTGTACGGTAAAGAATTTCTTACTTATTACTATGCTATTTGAAATGAATCAATGTCCAGTTTTTATTATAGAAATCACATATGGAAATGCTTGTGTTTATTCATGTACTAAACTGTCCCTTGTAGCAGCTAAGCAAAGACAGTGGGAATTTGGTACTACTCATTTTAAACAATTTTAAAGGTTAACTAAAGAAAAAAAGACACCTGTGCTTTTTACTTAATGCTTTTTAAAGATGATTATGGTCAGGTTTTCCTTGTTTGTTTTCTGCTGCAATTTTCCTTGGAATCCTGTTACTTACTTTCATTTATTTTCAGGGATTCCTATGAAGAACAAAGTGCTTGTATGGCAAAATCACATTACAATAGCTGGAAATCTGACCTGTATTTCCAGCATCCTTTAATTAAAAAATATAAATACGCAATTAATAAATGTTTCTGGAAACTACACTCCTAACTTCAGTCTGCATCTTTAAAACTGTGTCTTCCTGTTCCATTTGTATAATCTTTGTAGCAACTTTAAAAAGTATAATCATGCACCCACTGGACAAGCTGCAAGCAAACTGCTTACTAACTGTTCAGTCTCCTGGTATTCTAGAAATATGCCAAAATAATACATAGGCCCACTTTCACTGCTTCATTTTTTGGTGACAGTAGGCTTCCCACAGGAAAACAGATTAGTTCAAGCAGACAGAATTAACAAAACATGTTGGGGTTTTTTCTGCACTGCAATCTGAATAAAATAGCTTTTGGCCCGGCAGATCTGGTAGCACTGATGCAAAATAATTTGTGGAATTAACATCATACTTTGGTTTCCCAAAAACAATTAGGCAGTTCTCATGCTCTTTTTTTAAATAAAAGATTATTGAAAACTAGATAAAATAGTCTAATGTGGGACAAATTATCCAGTAACTTACTGATATGAAGCTCTTCCATTCTTGAGCAGCATAGAGTTTGCTTGTACTGAAGTACTTCATATTGTGTTTCTGCTAAAAGCACATAATTTATCATCTTGATACAGTAATATAAATTAAAGCATTTTTCCAATTTAAAGGCTTTTTTCTTTTTTTTTTTCTTTGATGGCTTCTGCTTAGTAAAAGGAATTGAACTCATAAATATACCTGAGCATGTTGAAATACAACATATGCTTATTAAATAGTTCTCTTAAAATTCCTCTTGATGGAAGAAAATTATTAGAAAGTACTTGCAACATATGTTAAGGGAAGAATTTGAGGGAATGATTTTGCAGTTAATTTCATAAAGAATAAGGGTGCTTTTTCATTAATTTTCATGAAATTCCCACTATAAACTCAGTTCTTTAATCAAAAGTCCATACATTAAAGATACTGAATGCTCGTGAAAAATTCCTAGTCCAGGAAAATATTGGCTATCTTCATTAAGAAAGTGAATACTATTTTTTATGTTCTATATTATTTGTGGTAGGTGGATAATTAAAAGAAGGGGGGTTTTTTGGTTGGTTGTTTTTGTGGGTTTTTTGGTTTTTTTTTT
>QVAJ01000093.1:2655462-2688256 GCA_003546035.1 Mixornis gularis
TAATTCCAGAAATCTGTCTCTATAAGAGAACTTCATAGAGTCAGGGTAAAAGCAAAATCAGAAAAAACTGTTCCACATACTTCTTAACTATGTATTTCTTTGCATTTTCACATATGAAAATGATTCACACACAAATAAAAATTTGTGTATTTTTACATGACTTGGATAATCTTTACACAGTTACTATCTTTGAAAAGAAACTTATTCATGTGTAAGGAAGTGCCTACACAAAATGTACAGTCTTGGAGGACACACTTGAGCATTAAGATGTTCTGGAATTTACTATAAAATCACAGCTAAAATTTAGTATTCTCGACAGATTCCAGTTTAAATGTTAACATACTTGCCTAAGTTCATCTTTAATTTCTCCTGTGTAATATATTTGGTTAGATTCAGCAATTCTATAATACCTTCTTTTTTGCATACAAGAAACAACTTATTATGTAAGTAGCCTCATTATTGGCAAAGTACTTACTTCAGTGGATGAGGCTGAACAGTGAGGACTAAAGTATCAGCTGTTAGACTGTTGTTCTCAACAGAGAAATTCTGGTCTTAGCAGGATATTTTGGTATCCATGGAGATGGGAGACCTTATATATATGTAAGATGAATGTCTTAAACCTGAATTTGGAAATGGTTCCTATTTCTATGAATTTTTTTTCTATCTTAATGTAAAAGCAACACAGTAGTTTTGAAACACATTTAGAATTGGTTACAAAGAAAAATATTAAAATATTAAAAGGAAAAAGCTCTTAGGAAAGCCATAAAAACCAATTTGAAGTAATAAAATAAAAAACTATCAAAATCTTTGTTCCTTTATTAGCAGCATTTTTGTTTCTAGGTCTTCCAACCAAAGACATGTACATGTCCCTATGATGCATTTAAATCACTGGGAATGCCAAGACAGGTTTCTGATCATAGTCTGAAGAAATTACAAAGATAAATTCTTTACACATCTTTGACTTTTACCCTTGTTTACATATACTGAGATTGCTAACTAGGTTGAATGCATAAAAGTAAAGTTATTTTATTTTAAAGTATATTTTTCTTCAGTCAGAAAGAAACCTAAAACTCTGAGGAACTGAAATACTTCCATAATCTGAAGGACTGAAATACCTCCATATTTTTTCCTTTAAACAATGCATACAAAATTCTCATTAGTATAGTGTGACAAACAATAGATTTTCGAAATGTATTGAAAGGAAAGAACAACATTTGATGACTCAGGTGACAGTATGTTCACAGATCACAGTATCCACTGTAGTGATAAAGGAAAACAACAATGGTTAGAATTGTATGCATATAGATACATGTTCTGCTAATAGTTAATAAGCAACAATGGAAAATTATATTGTTAGATGTCATTTATTATCTGGCAACACTTTATTAGGCAAAAAAAGTTTTAGGTTGTCTTAGTACTTTAGAACTAAGAATGATCAGACATACATATTGTTTAAAAACTGGTGATCACAAAAGCCAGAACAGTATCAGCAACTTTTCCAATCAATACCTTTTCTTTGTTAAAATGAGCAAGCAAACAGTCACAGCAATGTATTCCATGCTTGGTGGGACTGATTCCTCTTGGCCATTGCTCTGTTCTTCGTTATGCTGAAAAATTTTATAAAGCTGCAGTAAACAGTTTGTGAGTTTTAAGAGTCAGATGTACAATTAAAACTTCTCAACCTTTCTTGTGCTGTGTTTACATCTGCATCAGAGTGTTCTCATTAGATCACCATACAAAGGAAGATTTGAAGAGAAAAATGTAGAAGGACAATGTCAGAAAACAGATCTTCTAAGAAGGAACAGAATCAAGGAGCTCCAATTAGGTTTGTGATGGAGTAAAAAAGTTAAAATCAGATGATCACACGATGTACTCAAATATATTGAAAGTGACACCTCTATGGTGTATTTTAAGTATCTTTCAGAAGCCAATATTGAACCAATTCTGGGTCACATAAATCTGCAGCCCAAATTCCAGAACAAAAGAATCATCAGAAAGTAAGAAGGCATCAGAGAGGAGGTGATGAGAATTGAAATTGACATGACAATTGTATTTGCAAATTGTGAGTAAAATCATGAGCTAGATTAGGCAAGATAGCAAATTTTCTAGACCTTCTAAAGACAAGAACAAGACAGGTGAATTTATAGGCATGTAATTTATAGGCACATAGATAATGATTTTTGTTGGTGGTGGTTTTTTTCTTTGGTTTCTTTGTTTGCTTGGTTGGTTGGTTGGGTTTTTTTGTTTTCCTTCTTGTGTGGTGCGATCTTTTGCTTTTTTGTTGTTTTGAGGTGGGGTGTGGTTTTGTTCTTTTGTGGGCTTGGTTTTGATTTTTAACAAGACTGAAGGATGTAACAGGAAAATAATCTTTATGTAACCATGGATTCTTGTGATTTTTTTACTTGATAAAAATTGTCATCAATGGAGTTATACAATAAGGCAAATAACTCAGCCAAGGGTAGGGATCTACAGTAAAATTATTATGGAACTAAATAAGAAGGGAGATTCATCTACCTTTTCAGCTCTATAACAGTGTGGTGTCAGAGTCCAGGGCATCCCTCTGGGTGCCCTGGAAGGTCACAGACCTCGGCAGAGAGGTCTGAGACCTGAGAAAGAGGGTTTGAGACCTGGACAGGGGGGTCTGTACAGGGGAGGTGCCTGGCACAGAGCCCAGGAAGACACAGGCTTTGATTTCAGTCCTTGAGAAAAACTTCCAACCCAGAGAAGAATTACAAGTCACAAAGGTGTAACAGACAGTAGTGTAGTTTATCACCGGGTGGAAAATTTTGTAGTTTTGTGTTCTTAGAATGGGGAACAAGATGGAGGACTTAGGGTGGTACCCTGGGTTCTTCTTGTTCTCCCTTGGCATCCATCTTTTGCAGTGACGGTGGCACAAAGTAGTTTAAGGAGATTGGGTCACAGTAGAGATGACCCCTTTAGTATAGGTAATAGGCATTGGCACAGAATTGTAAATAATAAGCACGTAATTATCTGTATAAGAGGCAGCGACCTCCCATCACGAGGGGAGTCGTCCTGTGCCTGAGCAGCTGTGAACATCTCAACTGGGCACAGAGAAAAACTGGTAAGATAAAAATTAATAAACACGCGAGAAAACAAGAAACAACAAGACCTTGAAGACTCCATTTCATTCTCGCGTCTGGCTCAAAGCCTTCAGAGGGCAGCAAGCAAAAAAAGACCCACTCGAACCACCACCAGAACCACCACATAAATCTCAGGACAGAGAAACCAAACCCAAGATTGTGGTAGATGATCTTGAAGGAAACAATTTCGTATAAACACAGAATCACAGAATTTCACTTCAGTATCTCACTTCTGTGATTTGRAACAAACTGAAATTCAATAAATAAATACTGAAAAAAAAAAAGAATGAACAAATTATTCCATAGGCTTAATACTGCCACTTAATAGTTTGGGGAAAAAATAGCATGTATTTTTTAATAATAAGAATAAAAAGAATGTGATGAATAATTATATTAAATTATTTATATCTTCATATAGAACCATAAAACGATTAGTGTTGGAAAATACTCTAAGACTGTGATGTCCAGCTGCTTTACCCAGCACTACCATGTTCACAACTACTCCATTGCATCCACATGCCTTTAGAACACTTGTGCACAAATGTACCTCAACTAAAGAATTTAAAATACTTTTTAAAAATAGTCCTCAAATTCTTCCAGAGACTGAAAATTAAGTGGAAATAAAAAGGTAAAAAATTAATTTATTAGTTTTGTCATCTTCTAAACATAGAGAAGAAACCCTTCTGCATGACTTTCTACAGAAAACTTTGTTTCCATCTGCCCTTTTAAAATAAATCTGAGGAGGCAGAGGAACACAGTCACAAATTAATTGTAATATAACTATGGCTACAATTATGAGCTGAAATACTGTTTATGAATGTTTGATTTTATTTTTTTGATTATTTTTTTATGGTCTTACTGTGTGTAATATGAAATCAGCCTGAGGAATGAAAAAACAACCCCAGCCATGGTAGCCCTTGGCTGTGTGTGCAGCATTACAGCAGCACTCAGTGCCAGCACACTTTGTGCCATTTACTGGGTTCTGTGAAAAAAAAAAGGTGCCATCTATGTGACATAGAAGAGTCATAATAGAATGAGTACGGCATAGTAATTTTGAAATTGTAAATTTGACCCTTGGACACTGTTATTAATCAAACAATGCCTTTTTTTTTGTCGGGTTTTTTTTTTGTTTTTTTTTTGGTCATACAAGAAAACCACCTGTACATATTCTTACTGCAAAATAGCAAGATTAGTCCAAACACCTCTATCGATTACTTGGCTATGAAATTTCTTTCAGTATGATGTAGTTTTTGCAGTTTATAATAGAAAAATCACATTCTTTCTTAAATCTGGATGGCAGAAAATAACTTGCCATCTTAAACCATTCCTACAACAGTATTTGAACAGCAATAATCCTTTTCATGAGTCATACATCTTCATTTTCCTTTGAAATGATACCTTTTCCTGGGTAAAACTACAAGTAAACATGCTTATTCAATGCCTATCAGCCTGACAGTTGGCTTACACAGTGGAATATTGGTTTTCAAAGTTATTGAAATCCACACATTTCCCTCTACCTCTTGATATACAAAACATATGGACCAAAACAAAATTCTGAAGACTACTATATTTCATGCCACACCCTGACAAGAGAATTACTGAGACATAGTGGAATTTTTTCTTTCGAGTGACTTTCAGAAATGCAAAACATAAGTCTTATCTAGCATATAGTGGATTACAGAGACCTTTTGAAGTATCTGAGTTTAGAAAAATACATGTTTTGCACCCTGAATGATAGTCACACATACATGTATGCATGTTCTGATTTTATTTTCAGAGTCTCTGCACTGAAAAAGACACCAATTTTCTTAATTTAAGAAACAAATCATATAGTATTTCTACCAACTGCATATCTTGGTCTATAAGACACTTTCATTTGTTTTTAGTCTTAAATCTGTCTGCATTCATGCTGATTTTAGTAGTTTCACTCATATTTATTTTTCTGCACTGTGTACTTACCTCTTTCAAACATGAGAAGATTGTACAACAAAAAGTTCAGAGTCTGATCAAAAAAGAATGAACCAGAGTAAGAAAGTAAATTCTCAAAACTTAAAGATGTAATTTAAGGACTTCACAATACCTTCTCACAATTTGGGAACAGTACATTTTGCAATTTACACATGAACACACAGAAATATTGATTAAAAAATTAATCAATTTTAATAACATATGAATTTTTCTTTCTTCACATATACGTTTAATCTTCTGTGAGTAAAAATAACAGTCAGTTTAGAAAATATTCAAAAGGAAGCAGTAAAAAGTGTGATTTAGAGGCAGGAAATATCCATGTCAGCTACAGGATGTTTTCTCCTTTGGAATCAACTCATTTTTATATTGGGAAGAAAGTCAAAAATTACATTACTTTTATAGAAATTGTATTTCCCATGAAATACGTCAATATTTAAAGACAAACCAGATTAAAATCAGAGTTCATACTGACTCATATGAAACTTGGAACATTATAGCATCGCTGTTAATCTAAAAACATATTTAAACAGTAGCATATATCTAAGTTCAGAGCAGAAATAAAAGTGCATAGAATAGTCAAAGCAACAGTTTAGATAGCACAATAGTGTATTATCACATCACTGATATTAATACTTTGTTTGTATATGTTTATCTGTATTCGACTTTAAAGAAACAACACGAATAAACTTTAAACAAGTAAAATTCATTTAGGTGAGAAGATTTCAGGACAGAATGTGATATTCAATCTACTGAGTAAAGCTGGAAGTGATCTACACAATCATGCACCAGATGTGAAATTAAGAAGAAATCTATGTAATACATTCAAGGACAGTTAAAACCCTTTTAGTATAAGGGAGAGCAAATTACAAAGAAATGGGATTTGTTAAAGTAAAGATCAAGTAATTTTGGTTATAGAAGCTGATATGTTTATTTGTTGATCATCCTCTTTTTTTACCCGAAATGAAACATTAATGGGGAAGCACCAGCTTAGTAGATAAGCTTATTATTGTATTCTCTTATTCAGATGCTCATGCATCTGGTAGTACAGAATTTTAGTCCAATTAGGCCCTGGATATATTTTATTTAAATTGAACAGCTACATCAACTGCAAACAAACAAATGAACTAACAGACAAAATGAGCTGTAATTTTAGAGGGGCTTATTCCAAAAGTGTTTGGTTTTGAAATTTAAGGTTTTAGTTAAAGCTAATTTTAATTTAATCAATTTAAGGAGTCAAACTAATGTATGACTTGGCTGGACTGAAATATAGGTGAGCTCAAAACTCTAGCTGAAAGATGTAATACAAACAAAAGGAAAAATGTGTATGGATTGGTTCAGCTATCAAAATTATGACATTGGAGATGTTAAGAACAAACAATGTCTCCTTGTGTAGGAGAAGCAAAAGGACAAGTCATGAAGGACAGAAACATAAAATCAAGTTTTGGGTCAAAGAAAAAATTACTTAATGTAAAAGTAACCTTAGCAGTGGCAATATTTTAGTTGATCTTCAATTATTAAAACGAAGAACAAGGGAAAAAATTAAAAAAGCTTTTCTTAAATAAGGATATTCAAAACCTAATTAAACTAAAGGTAAATTTTGTTTCTTTTTCAATAAAGAGATTCATGATGAATACTAAGAAAAAGGCAATAAGACAATGCTACTGGTGAGAAATAATAGGTATTATTTTTCTCCACAAAGCAAGTTAAACTGCAAGACTCTATAAATTCCAAAGGGCTAGACATAACTCTGTATCATAATTCTTCATGAATCAGCAGATGAACTCACGGATTCAACAGTAAAAAATTGCAAACACTTGCTTATGTGGAAGCTAGAGGTGGAGGAATTGGTGGCAAATATGAAACTGGCTACACAATTCATTGATCCATGAAGAGGAAAGAAAGAGTAAGACACTGCAGGCTCATTATTCTCTCTTAATAGATCTTGCAAGTTTATATATTAAAAAAAAAAAAAAAGATAATGCTGGTAAAGGAACAAATGGATATGACATGAGTATTAATAAAATTAATCTAGGTATTAGATGAAAGTTTGTATTCATCAGAGCAGTGCAGTTGAAGAATGAACTTCCCACTGGAACAAGGAAGTAGAATGAGTATCTAATTTGTAGACAGAGCTTGATTTCTTTATGGATAATATTGCATACTGTGATTGCATATGATGAGAAAGGAACATAGTATCACTCCAGTGTAATGCCCTAAATCTACAAATGCTCTTGTGTGTGGTGAAAAAGTCCTTTCTTCTTAATATAATGTAATTCCTAGCCACAATGCAAAGTTTTCAGCAGAAACATTGTTTCATTATTCCTTAAGCTTAGCAGAAAAGAACTGACAAAGTAAAAACAGGAAAAGACATTTCTTATGAACCAATTAAACACAGAAGAGCAAGGGAAACTAAGCTTCAATGAACAAAATGGATTGGAACCAGAAAGGTTCAAAATATATCCAAAAAATGGGATGAAAATTGAATGAGGTTAGATATTGGTGCCAAAAAATTTGATGCTTTATTAAATAGTAAAAGAAGCAAAGAGGAAGGAAGAAGGAAGAAGGAAGAAGGAAGAAGGAAGAAGGAAGAAGGAAGAAGGAAGAAGGAAGAAGGAAGAAGGAAGAAGGAAGAAGGAAGAAGNGAAGGAAGAAGGAAGAAGGAAGAAGGAAGAAGGAAGAAGGAAGAAGGAAGAAGGAAGAAGGAAGAAGGAAGAAGGAAGAAGGAAGAAGGAAGAAGGGGGAGGGGAGGGGTTTCACACTGACCCTTGCAACACTGTGGATCTGTTGCATCATCCGCAGTGTTCTGATGCAGGGTCTGGGGACTCCTTTGGAGGGGGACTTTGATGGGCCATGACACCCCCTCTGCTGTGGATAACCTTTTCCCAAGGGTGAGGGAGCCCCTGCGCCTCGGGTTCCTCTGCACGGCAGAGGGTGGGCAGTCCCTTCCTCTCCAGAGGGTGGGCAGTGCCTTCCTCTCCAGAGGCTTCTTCACCACACACCCAAAAACTTCTCTTCCCCTGACCCCTAGGTGTGAAGGTCTGTTGGAAGGCTGGTAGCTGATAACCCTGGGCCTGTGGTCTCCACCCCTAAGGTGTTAAGCTTGATGTCTTTGTGAATTTATTTTTTTTCTCCCCAGACCCAAATTTACTTCAGCTTATCTCCATCAGAGAGCAGTTCAGGGCCTCAGTCATAGGGCCTATTCAGGGTGTGATTTCTCTGCAGCTTTTATAATACAGATTGCTAAAATAGGCAAAAGACCTTCATGAAGATGTTTAAGTCATAAACTATAACATTTCTGTCTCCAACACTATACCCTTGTATTATCATACGCGAATGCTGACACCAGCAACCATAGAAAATGTGGTAAGGGATAGATAGCTACAGCAAACACGATGCTGTATTCTCTGGTTCAGTCTCAGTCTTATTCGGCATCTATTTTAATTGAAAACTAGGCTATTTTTCCAAATATCTCTGTTTTTTCTCTGAATAAGATAGATGATGCTTAAAAGTATATTTAGAGTGAAAAAAATACTGAAAGAATTTTATTGAGTTAAAGGCTGCTGAAAAATATAATACAGTTCTAAAGTGAGTGGCCTTGACTACTTAGATAATAAAATTATATGTTTGGCAAAAAAAGAAGTGAAAAAGTATGACTTTTACATCATTAGATCATTAACACTGCACATATATTTTTCCCTAAATATAATACACTCTAGGTAAAAAAAAAAAAAAAAGGAAAAAACCAAAACCCAGAAATACTTGGTTTTGGCTAAGCCAGGTTAACACATTTCTCCAGTTTTCTACCAAAATAATTTCTAAGTAGGAAAAATACCCAGAAGAGATTGGATTCTTCTGATTGTTTCTAAAGCTCTTTCTGCTGCACTTCTTCCTCTGAACTGTTTTTTTTTTTTTTAATCTTCTACTTTCATTATTCATTTCACAATCACCAAACTCAGCTGTCTTCATAGCAAATTACATGGAATGTGCTGTAAATAAATACTGCAAATATGTACCTGTACCTGGGCTTTTACACTTTGTTGTCCATCCTTTCTATTCAGTCTCATGAAGAACCATGTAAAATCACTTCCCAGGCTTTAACAAATCCAGACTCCATTACAATGCTGGTGATGCTTTACCAGTTATCACCATAAAGAATGAAGCTGCAGAATTCAGCATCTTTCCTTACTTCTGTCAGATTTTATTCCTTTAAGTGTCAGGCATCTTGTGGGGCTTTTTTGGAATCTTGCCTCAAGGCTCCGACATAATAAACAGCATATCTCCAACTGCTACTTGCTACCTTCTCCATAAGACAGATTCTTTCAAAGACAAGTAGTTGTGCAGTGAAGGCAGCAACTGGACTCGTGCACCTCAGCTTTTTTCAGACCTATTTACTCTATCCAGTAAAAAAGGGATCATGCAGAACTATTATGATGGTGTGATGTAAGTAGTCTTAATCCTCCTACTCCCAAACAGTTAATGATTTGCAAGCCAAGCAGGAAATATGTATATCAAGGTAAACCATTCCTCTTTTCCATTTAAACATCTAATGACATTCACACAGTTAGTTGCTATCCATTCCATTCATGTATGACTATACTGTTTGCCAAAAAACTCTAACATGAGTCTCATTAATTCTTACAGTCCCCTTGGATTCTCAAATTTTTACCCTTTTTGGTTTTTCAAGTAATTTTTGATATCCCCTATTTCCATTATAACACTTAATCCTACCCTGAGTTTTTCAATTAATGTTTTTTTCTGGTTTGTTTTCCCCTGGTTCTCTGACATTTACAGAGATTCAATGAAGCTTCTCATGTGCCAATACATTTAGGATTTTCTTAAATTATTTTTATAATTTTTCATTTTTTAGTTCTTAATGAGGAAAGTTAATGACTGAATTTTGAAAGAGCCTTTCTCATTTTCTTAGTGTAAGAAGCAGAAGCAAGGAAACTTTTCTTCTTGATAGCAGTTGCAAGTACTCTATTTTATGTGAGATTATTTTCATTCATTTGTACTGTAAATCTCACTTATAAAAGCACAGAAATACCTGTAGATAAATGGTGTATTTCATAAAATTAATATAAAACAAGTTACAGGAATTTTGGGGACAAAAATAATAAGAGAAATAAAATTATTTCAGCATGAAAATCAATTTTTTCTTCCTTCGTACTTTCCCAAAGTTACTTTTCAAATACATTGTTAGCACTTAGAAGCCAATTTCCTTCTGGCACAAATGGCTAGGACGGCAGTGGCAGTACCTTGATAGAGGAAAAACTGAGCAGTGCCGTACAAATAAAAAAGGTAGAAATGCTGCTCACTTTAATAAGAAATTAACTACCCCTTCAAAATCAGCTCTTCTCAAGAAATGAATCAGAGAAGATTTGATAAAGCTAATTTTCTTAAGAAGGAATGTGCAGAATTGTAGAAATGTAGACATTTCAAGTGAAAACTTATTGCAAACACACAAATCAAAATTATTTTATATACAAGTATACTCATATTTATATGCAAGTATACTCATATTTATCATGATTTTTTAGTCAAAACGAAGACATTAATAATTGTTTGATGACTGTGTCTCTTTGTGCATTCCTGATTAACTCAGAAGTGCTACACTTAAGCTGTCATACAGTCATCCATAATAACTGTTGAGGAAGAACCTGCAGCGAGAGGAAAGTTTAGGATAGCAAATTTTCAGTTGTTTATGGAAGTAGTGGATGGGATCCCCAGGACCCTGCCCTTGAGCAAGATGACAGCTCCTCCCAGTTAAGTATCATTGCCAAACTCAGTATACCTTTGAATCCTGTATCCAAGGAGATTGTGACAATACTGAAGAGCACTGGGCTGAAGATGAAGCTGTGGGGAACCCCATTAGGGTTGTCCTGGTGTCACCCCATTTGCAATAACCCTTCGAGCCTGGTCCATCATCCAGTTGCTCATCCATCATGTGATGTGTTGTCCAGCTATGTGCTGGACATTTTGTCGAGAAGAATCCTGGGAGAGACAGCGTTAAAATCCAAAAATATTTATTAAAATTCAAAAATATTACATCAATTGGCTTCCTTTGATCTGCTAGTTGGGTTAACTTGTCATAAAAACTAAACAAGTTTGATAAGCAGGACCTTCCTCGCATGAAGCCAAGCTGGCTGTGACCCATGACTGGAATATCTTTCAGATGTTTTTCAGTAACTCCCAGAATAACTTTCCCCTTAATTGTACCAGACATGGAAGTGAGACTGACAGAACTGTAGTTTCTGTGGTCCTCCTCACAGCTGTTTTTGAAAACTGTGGTGGTGTTAGCCAACCTCCAGCCAAATGGGACATTCCTAAGATGATTCCTTATCAATCCTTAAGATTCCCAAGACCGTTCAAAAATCATTGAGAGAGGTTCATGATGATATCAGCAGCGCTTTGAGCATTCTCAGATGAATCCCACCAGACCCCAGTGCTTTTTCAGGATCCAGCTGGAGCAGAAGATCCCTTCAAAAGTTCAGGATGAACTGGGAGCTGGTAATTTTCACAGTCATGGTCCTCCAGCTCAGAGCCCTGACACCCTTTTGGTCTCTCATCAGTGTTGACGAGAGAGACAAAAAAAGCATTAAACATCTCTGCCTTGTCTCTGTCCCCATTTAGGAGGTGACTGTCCTCACCTCATGAGGTGTCTTCCCATGCCATATCTGAATATAAAACTCAGAATTACACCCCCAAATTGTCATATTTTTTGATGAGACTTCAGAATTTTTTAAAAAATCAAGAAAAAAAAAAGTTTAGATTAGAAAAATCCTCACTCTGGTAGAAAATTAATTGGGGAGAGAAAAGCAAAGTTGTTGATTAAAATAGATCATGAAAAAAATCCTATGTTCCACATTTTAAAACAGAAAATTCAAAATACTGAGTTTTTATTCCTCAGTTTTTGGGAAATATTAAGTGCAGTTCCAGTGTTCCCTCTCTGAAGAACTTGCAGCCTTTGAAGGACCTGGGTACATATTTTGATTTCTGGGGCTCACTGGAACGAGCATAATACCATATTTCCTGTAGAAATGATGACATACCCAAGAATCAGGAGATTTGAATTTTCAGATAATTCTACAATCCTGGAGAAAAGTTATACTCTCTTTCTACAGTTTTTCTTTTCATCACAGGGAAACTCTTAGGCAAATTATCTGTACTTTTAAAATTTAATCTGAAAGAAAAATTAATGAAATTTTGCTATGTGATAGAAAAAGACAAGATCTGACTATGTAAAATTTTCTTCCTCTTCAGATGTCTTCAAACTGGACAACATCCAGACTCCATTTAATGTTTTTTTAATCTACTTTGTCCACCATTACAAATTTCACCAAAGTTTTCTGTTTTCTCCTCTAATAAAGGGAGCAGAGGGTTTTGATGTATTATCTTTGACGTGGCCTCTGGTTTCAACTGGTAACTCTGGATAATGAAAAGGACTGTCCTGTGCCCGATTTTTCTTTGATGAAATTCTTTTAAGCTGCTGCAAGGAAGTGACAATGAGTCCTCTAAAGACATTCTTATTTTTTATATCCATCTATGCCAGCCCAAAATATTAAAACAAGCATAAGAAAGTATTTGTCTTTAATTTTTCATTTTCCTTAAATATTTTTTTATTTCTTGTAACACTATTTTTTAATATTCAGTGATATATGTCCTTCCAGGCAATGTGAATTCTATGCTTCTATCAGAGCTTTTATCATACTTTTAAAACCCAGACAAAATGCTACAGGCATAGGAGCATTCTAATTCTACAGTCATTTGGCTTCACTTGTGTATTTAAGTTTTGAGTGGAAATCTAATTTAGTGGGGTCCTGTGAAAAATAAAGATTGATGAAAACATGTTAACAACTCTGTGCCCCACAACTTGACTAACATTTCTACCTAACTAATCCATAAATGTGCAAAAATAAAGAATAAATAATTATGACTGAACATTTTAGCAATCCAAGTAATTCCAACAAGCACAGAGATTATTTTGAATGGAAGAATTTTTATAAATAGGAGGAAAACCAAGTTGCTTTACCTTGCATAAAGGTGGCCTAGTTAATCAGCAGTGATTACACTGGCTTGGTCTCTCAGTTATGTTTGTTAATTAAAGCACTTTCTAATGAATGTTAGCTGAATTTCTCCCATGTGGGAGGCAGGCTGGGAGATGCTAGAAATCTAAACTATGATTCTTTCTAACTTGAATACTCAGGGATTATTTCTCACTTGAAAAATTATAACTGAATTAATATAGAGAGAAAATAGCATTTTTGTCTGTGTAGCCTTATCTGCAGGGCCCCCTGGCTATCACTGTGGGGAAATATCAATGGAGTGAACATCTCCTAGCAGGAGCAATCACCATCATCATCATGAAGTGCTCATCAGATAGGAAGACAAAATGCAATTAACTCGGGTTTACAATCAGGCCAATAATTACTATTCAGATGTCTCAGCTGTATGGAAAATGCAGGATTCTGAACTGTGACTTTTTTGTTTGAATGTGAGGTTTTTCCTGCCTTGCTTGATCTCTTTTCCTTGGAACATTTGTAAAATGTCAGTCATGATGTGGCACAGCTGAATAATTGTCATAGAGTCAAATGCTTGCAGATGGTTAATGGAAACAGAGAATTAAATGAACAGCAGTAAAGAAATACATGGAAAATAAAGAACCCTATTGCAAATTTAAAGGGTCACTTGGTTTCATCAAAAATCAAATAATATGAATATGTTAATCTCTGCATGAAAGACACTGTGTTAAATTGTTTTGCGAGATGAAAAATGAGCAATCAATGATGTACTAATGAAATTTTTGAAAAATCATGCACTATTGAAATATGCAGTAGTTGCCAGTTAAAAACTATAGAACAAAGCCTGGCTTTGGCTGCTCAATTTTATTATTTACCATTTATTTAAATTATTGAAGTCTAGATGTAAAACACTATAGGGTTCTACAAAAAAAATACAGAAATGAAGATTAAAGTCAGAAATCTTCACCATATCCAAATACTGTTTACTGTTTCAAAAAAAATTTTAAAAATAATTTTTTCAGAACCAAGTACCTCAACATTTCAGTTGACTTTATATCACCAAATCAATTTCTACATAGACCTGCAAGGTCTTAGAGCTGCCTTATGAGACCAAGGTCTCATCTGTCTGACGTTTTTGAGACATGATTGATAAATCCTTTATAACGAGCAAATTCTGGTACAAAACTATTCGTGAAACCCCTTATTAAGAACTACTTGGAAGTGGATTTAAGTTAAAGATACTTTAAAAAGTATTCCAAATCTTCAAATGTTTGTATTCTTTGGAAACTATTCTTTATTTATCAGCCCTCTTTCATGCTTTCTCACTAAAGTCTGAAGTTAATATCTCTTTCCATGTAGTAAATTTTTAAAGGGTTTTTCTCTAATTAAAAAGGGGAAAAGTAAGATAACTAAAAAATATAATGTGTTAATTATACATCATTAAGTATAGCTTGATAATTAAAAATACTTTGAGATTGGCCCACGTCTGTGAAAAAGAATTTTCTTCCTGTGGTAGACAAAAAGGAAATATAATCCAATCATTTGAAAAAACCAAAAACAGCAACTGCCACCATGACCACCTGGCAAAGAAAAAGCAAAACTTAATAGCTACTTTTAGCAAGTTTTCTTTTCTTTCATATACATGTATCAGGACAAATTATAGTGTATCTTGTCTTGTGCTAATCATAAAATAAAAGCAATTTAAAATTTTATGTTTTCTCTTTGACATAAACACTAAAAGTATACCCATGATTTCTTGTCTGCTATAATTTCTTCAAAGTCAGTGAATTGCTTATTAAATGGAAGCAGACATGAAAATATTGATCTTATTTCCCCATTTGAGTCAGTACAAAGCATCTTCTCTTAAATCTTCCTGAATAACTGCATTACACTGGCTATCTAGTAGAGTTTAAAGTGAAAGTTTCTTTCCTTTTCTTGCAACACAAAGAGTTTCAAATAGAAAATAGAGTGTGATGAATGTTCCATTGTAAATATATCTCAAATAAGCATTTTGCTCCTCTGGGTTTTGCTTAAAGACTTAATGTCATTTCCTCAATGGTATTGCCTCAAATATGAAAGAATCTGTATATTTTTTAGCAGAACTGTTAACATTATTCATTTTTAAAATGACAGATATACAGTGCTTGCCATGAGAAATCAATCTCCCACTGCAAATAAATGTGGCAGAATAATCTATACAATGCATGTCAAAATTTGTACTTCTGCTAACCTATTATTCTTTATGAATATGTTTTTAAATGCTATATCTACAACTGTCATTTTGAAGATGTAATTTCTGATATACTTTTTGATCCTTTTAATGCAGCTGGTTTTTTTTTTCTAAAAGCATGTTATTTGTCCTCTATGAAATTCTGCATTTTCATTTATTTTAAAAGTATTTGTTCTGCTAAAAATAAACCTTTGTGTTTCACAGAAGAGAAATAAAAAATGGCTGTTGTTCAGCAAGTTTTACTTCAAAAATTGTGGAACTTCATAAGGAACATATAGTAGCAGTTTCATATGAATTTGCATCTCTTTTCCTGCACCTGATGGATAAGAAGAATATTGTTCTTCAGCATTGAATTATTGAATGCTTTTTCAGGCTCAGTTCTTTAGAACTAAGTTCTAAGAACTTTGTATAGGTTCTTCGGTGTTCTTTTTTCTTCTGAGAGACAACAGTTCAGAGAAATGTTCAGAGTTAGAAAGGAGAATTGATTCAGGGGAGATGCTCCAAGTTTCATAACAACTACAAATCCATAACCTCATACACTGTGCCTGAAGGTTTAAGTATGGTCTCACTGAGCAAGCAATTTGAAAGAATATACATATGTTGACACTGTATTTGTCATGCCCTCTCTTCTTTCTACTAAATACCTCTTTCAATCCAAATCCACTTCTTTCTAGCTCTGTGGGAAAACAGGTGACTGGCTTCCACTGGTGAGGGTGGAGGACGGCACTAACCTGAGCAGCTCTGCACCAGTCTGAGTGAGAAGCTCTTAACCCCACAGCTGAGAGACAGAGAGAAAAATCCATCTGGTGGGAAAACATGTTTTATGATGACGGCATTTTAAAGCACTCTAGTGGCATGAAAGGCCAGGTATTACTGTATCCAAAACCAGGTGGGAAGATGGCAACAGAACTGAGGGGAAGTACTTTTTCATCATAAACTTTTTGAGAATATGCCAAAATAATGCATCAGGCAGCAGCCATGAACATGCCGATGATAAAAGGGGGTCTTGTGGGTCAAAATAAGCATAGGGAGATTGTTTGTGAACCACCCTCATGGGCAAACAGTCTTGACTAGGGAAAGAGTAATTAAATTGAATAAATTAATTTAGATTACTTAAAAAAATAAATTAGATTAAATAAAAATAGAGTAGGTTAGTGAGAAACAAAACTAAAATCACCTTCCCACCACCCCTCTTAGCAGACTTAACTTCACTCACAGCTCTTCAACCTGCTTCTCTTCATGTGGATTCAGTGGAATGGGGAACACGGATTGTCATCAGCTCATAACACTTTATCTTTGCCACTCTTCCTCACACTGTTTCTCTGTTCTGTTGTGGGGTCCCTGCCACAGAAAACAGTCCTTCACAAACTCCTTCAACATGGGTCCTCCCCATAGGTTGCGGTGTTCCAACAACTGCTTTCAAAGAGAAGCACACCCTTAGGAAAAGACCAGGCCAGGCATAAATACAGGACTCCTCAGCAGATCTTTGATTTATGTGTTCGGTGTTGGCATATTGCTGCTAGACAGAAGAGAAGAGTTATACAATAACCATTTGAAGTTATATCACCAACTAGTATCTTCAGCTGCACTAACGTTGTGATCATTTTTTTGTGCATTTAAAATCACTGAGTTGAACTCCTGGTGTACATTTTACTTTTCAATATCTGAATGATACTGAAATCATTAAATGTTTTTTATGATCATTAAAATATACATTCATCACACAGTCTACAGTCTTCAGAAACAATGCATCACAAAAAGAATTTCACAAGAAAACTCAAAATAACATCATGGCACCAGTAAATATGGACAATTTACAAAGGCTCCATACCTTGTCATTTCACCACCATTTTCTCCTATCTGAAAAAAAAAATTAGAAATTTAATTGTTTAGTGGAATTGAATTGACAATCTGTAATTTTGGTAAATCTAATAGATACTATATAAGAAACATCCAAAGTGAAGTAAAGTAATTAAAATTAGGAGGATTTATTTTTCACAACATTCTGCTTTCTAGGTGTATTTTGAATGGAACTGAAATAGGCACTTACAGCACAAGAGTGTTTGAGGAATGCCAATGAACTCCCTCACAAAAAAATCTAAGAGACATTAAAGACAAAATTTTATTAAAATGTGACTAGTATAACTTAGGAATTACAACCATTTTCTTCATTTATTAATAGAGTTTTTAATTTGCAACATACGTTTATGATTTCTACCTTACACAAAATAATATCCCCCAAATTGAACAAATAAATAAATAAAAAATTATAGAGAAAAAATTGCTAGGACATGTAAAATACTTAAATGAGTACCGTAACTTGCTTATCATTTTTATCATTTCCATGCAAACCAAGAACAACACTTTCCCATACTGGAGGTAATAGAAAGGAAAGATGCTGAAAGTCTCTACTATGGTTAAAGCATGCATGTATGAGCAAATGCCTTACTGATTCAGACAGGTGCCACTGGACACAGAACATGTTAGAAGGAACTTTAACTATATATTCCTGTTTTGAAACATCTTCTTAAATAATTGTAAGTCATGTAACTGACTGATAAACTATCAGACTGTAAAAGAAATGTTGCCATGGATTTTCTTTTTCTAAAAATTCACATTAAGAGTTACTATATGGAGAACTACTGTTGCATTCCACTGTAATATCCCCAAACTCTTATGGGCTTAGGATCACATAATAATGATCATTGTCATTAAGAACATATCCAGTCAGAGTTAGATTCAATGGTTCTTTTGAGTCCCTTCCAATTCAGAATATTATGTGATTGTATTAATATTTTCTAGTAACCTGGCACTGAAAGATTTCAAAGTTGTCTAAGAATACTAACTAAAGCTTATAGAGCACCTGTGAGGAAAGTTAGTGAGTCTCTAGTGCTCTTTTTCCTTTGCTGTAATGCAGCCATCTCACCCGAGAATAGAAGTTTTGAAGAAATGTGTGACATAATAAAACAGTAAGAGACTGAAGGGTAGGATAGTACTGCATTACTTTGAGACTCCCTGGCAAATATAGATAAATAGACTGTAATTAATCAGAGTTGAAAACCTACTACAACTAATGTTAATACGCTCACATATCTAAAAAATATCTGAGGCATTAGCAAACATGGGAAGTGTTGCACAAAAGCTTTCTCTATTTCTACAAGAAACAACAGTCATGAAATTCCTTATATTTAAGGCAAACTTACACTGATTCTCCTCATGACAGTAGAGAGGTGATAATTTACTGGATATCTTTATTACGGAAAACAGCTACATCTTATTTCCAATAGCTGCTTATGTCCATAGGATGCCAACACTGGAGCAGATAGGAGTTACTTCATTTAAATATAACAGTCATTGATAGTCTCTGTAAGATGTCTGCCTTTCATAATCTACTATGCTGCTTAGTTATTGAATTGCATTTTTGAATTACTTCCTGTTCATCCAAGTCAACTAACACATCTGCAATTGCTGAGATTGTCTCCGAGGGGAATCTGGATTGCTTTTTAAATTAGCCCTCTAACTTTATACAGGCTGTGTAAATACATAATTCTGCCTTTGAGTTGTCAAATCTCTTGTTATTTGCTGCAGACAGCTATGGCATTCTCTGGAACATCTTTTGACAGAATCACCATTCCAATCTTTTTGATAATAACAAATTGCATGATTGACTAGAACTGTAATAGCCTGAGGCATTTCTAGCCAGGCCTGAAAATTAACTAAATCTATCACTACACTGTGTGTCATTAAAACATAATTTCCTGTCATTGTCTTCCCAATGATAGGGTCACCAAGCTATTTTTAAAACACTTCTAAGCTCCCCATCCTTCTGCTGATATGCTAGGATTTTCTTAACATGTATCTGGTTAAAATTTCCAGAAAATTTTATTAGTACCTCCATCCGAGTTCCCAAACGATAGACAGAGTAATATGCTTAACTGTTTATGAAATCTGAAGGAAAAGAGAGAAGAGAAACTGTCCAGAATTCTCCTGTCTCCAATTCTATCCTCAAAATATACACATAAACAATTCTATAGCAGCTATGGAATTAACACTATCAGATCCAAGAGACCGACTTCAGCTCTGGATATTTATACGTATATATAATGATGAGGACCTGGGGACATTAATTGTCATTGCTGAGTTTTTATTTTGGTCTGTTGTGAGTTTTTGTTTGGTTGGTTTGTTTTGTTGTTGTCCTTGTTGTTTCTGGATGGGGTTAAGCTTTATAATTTCTTTAAATCTTAAATCTAAGCTTTGTGGAATCAATCCTTTTTCTGAACTTCTCAACTTACCAGTGCTTTACTATTCCTCCTTTCATTTTAGAATCTCACCTTCTACTTTCTTCATGCTGTTGTCTGTGCATTTCTTTTGATAGACTGGAAGTATTTTTCTCTGGAGAACAGTTTTTGTTAACATCTTTTACTGAGAGGCCAGCTTTTAAATGCTGACCATTTTCCTAAAAGATGCCTTTGCTTGTCTATGATACAGTTCTAATACAAAGACTGTAGCCTTAAGTCATATTAACTTAATAGTGTCATTTTCATTGTTGTATCTCATTTACCACCCAGTTGCACTGCCTGCAATCTATGAAAAATAAACAACTACTTCTGACATTTTGTTCTGTATATCATCATGGTTAAGGCTGTTAGTATTGACACAATACATCTTCCCTATATCAGTATATACATATTAGTCTAAATTTACCATTGTTTTATAACACTAACAGCTGCATTCAATTTTTTTATAATCTCTAGAATTTGAACATAAATTTTCTAGTCCTCACTTGTCTTCAGTAAAGTCAGGTTGGTTTGATTCTCACATTCTAAGTTTGGTAGTGAACTGTGCTGTAGATCTACCTTTGATTTATGACTTCTTGAGAAATTTATAGATGCAAAGAGTTTACTGAATGTGTTTGTGGTATTATTCATTTTGTAAGTTTATTTCATAACTGTAATATGGGATCAACAATTTCCTTCACCTGTTTGCAACATAGCAAAAACCAAAACCATCCTTAAACCTGAGCTCTTCTCTAAACATCTTTCCTTTTCATGCTGCTGGTGACTAAAGGCTGCAATAAGCTTTAGTCTACAGCTGTATCTAGACTACATATTTCAATCTGAGGCTTTGAAAAATATTGAAATCCTGTGGTGTTTTCTTCACTACCCGCTACCAACTTCCAAAGCAGCTGCCTCTCTCTAAACTTTGTTCTTTTCCTCAAGAATTCTTTTCAGGTTTATACTAATGTCTCAGTAATCTCACATTTGCATTTCTAATTATTCCATTCTGGTTCTTAAGTTGTAGTCACTTTTCTCAGTTTTCTCAGTTTTCTGAAATTTGCTTTATTTAATGTACCCAGTTGGTTCCTCAGTATCAGGATAATGATATTTTTTGACAGAAGGAGGAGAGAAGGCAGTACATTGCAACTTCTATTTTTCCGTCAGTACTGGTGATATGCACATCTCCAGACTACAACAAATCTTTAGTATATTTTAATATTATTTTATAACAACTCCTTTTTCACATCTTTAAAACCAAAGATTTTCTTTTTTGTTTTAATTTACACTCATCACTGAACTTCCATGTAAACTTTGCTTTCTGCATCACAAACAAATTATCAGGAAAGTATACTATATGGGATAGATAAAAGGAAAGCCAAAAAAGTATTAAAAAAATGTTCTCCTTGGAAACAGATTCAAACAAAAATCTGGAAACAGATACAAAATTTCACATATAGCAAACAAACACCTTCCTTTTAATTCAATAATAATAAATGTTTAATAAATAACTCATTTAGCAGAATCATTCCTACTAAATAAAAAATTAGATTTACTATAGGATTGTATTTATATATGTTATATGAAAATATTTTAGAGATTGTATAAGCCACAAGCAATTTTTCTCCTACAACACAAGAATATACCCCAATTCAAATAATTGCCAAAAACCCAACCAAAGCCAATAATTTTTTTCACTATATTGTTTCTGTGTTTGACTTCTATGGAAGTCTACTGGTACTCTGACATATGTGTAAAAGAGGAGATGAGAAAGACATTATAAAATTTTACATCATATAAAAAAAGTGAACTATTATAATAAAATTTTACAGTTTAAAAATGTGAAATATTATTGGCTTTTTCTCTTGCAATACACATTTGTTACTCTGTGGAGATAATTATCAATAGACCTCATTTAATGGTTTTTAAATTCTTTTTCTACCTGATATTTCTTTTTGTAAAATAATCTGATGAGACAATACATTGCTAAGTACATTTAATGATAAATAGAATTTAATAAACTCCACGTGCTAGATATATTTGTTGCTACATAAGACATGGCACAATTCTCACTTGATGGCATCTGCCCAGACCAATCAAAAGAGAGAACATGCAATGCTAGTGAGTTACAGTTCAGTTTAAAAGGATGGATATACTTTATCCAGCTCAGGACAGGGAACACTGGCAGAATAATGTAGAGAAGTTCTGTTAGTACTTGACATTCTGTACTTGCCATTTCTATAATAGATTAATGAATGAATGAATGAACAAAAGCACCATCAAACAAATAAAGATACGTATAAGTAGCAATATTTACATTTATCTGATTTAGTTCACAGCCAATTTCTGTCAATTGGGACTTAGATTTTGATGATCCTAATGGGTGTCTTCTGATTCAGGGTGTTCTACAATTTTGTTACTTATGCCTTTCAAAATTATTTCTTCAGAATTCCTTCCTTAACATATGTGATTTTAAAAAATCACTAGTGACATAATAGAGCTCATTCCACATGTGAACAAACAGGCACATGAGAACAGCCCATCTGGAAGTGAATTAGGGAAGTTCGGAGTACTGCATCTTCCTAGTACACAGATGATAAATTTTCTTTTGGATTTCTGTATTCTATTGGTGACTACAAATACTGGCATTTAAGATTTATCAAGCAGGAATGATTAATTCCTAGAAAAAAAGAATGACTGATTTTTTTTGTTTATAAGTTTTTTACAACATCATCATTCGTTTATGTTTGATACCACATTATGTCAATGAGCTAAAACCCAAAAGAATTGGCTGGCTGGACCAAACAACACCTTACAAAGTGAGTAAAAACTTTCTCAAAATAAGCCATTTGCCTATGCAGAGGCTTAAAATAAGTTGTAGGCTCTCAAATCCTTAAAAAGCCTGTGGACCATTCCTTTATTTGTGGTCTCTTAGTGCAACTTATAAATTATTTGGAGCAGTATTTGTTTCTTTAGTAAATCCACTTTCTGAGAATTAACCTCATTATTTACTGAGGTTTAGACTTATGCAATCTTGAACTACTTTTACATTGCGCATGTACATTTCTTCAGAATAATTTCAGTAAAGAAATTTGAGAACTGTTGTTCAGAAGCACATGTAAACTAGAGCTCACATGATTTGTCTAGTGTCACAATTAGACAGTTGTGGAAACAAAAAATTCTGGATATGTAATCCTTAAAATCCATATTTCCTGTCTGTATCAAAGAAAAATATTAATGTTAAAAGCACAGAGGGATAAATTATATTGCCTAGCTGGCTTATTCTGAATTTTAAAAAAAGGAGTTTTACAGGCCTATTCAATCCTGCAACTTTGTTTACCTCATTTCCTCTTTTGTGCTTCCTCTGACTATTTTTGCTCACTATTTAATCACTCTAATAAAGCATAGATAAATTTGTGAACCAGGTTTTCAATCACAGGTCCAATGATGTTTCCAATTTAGATTTCTTCACACTACACTGTTGTAATAAGTTTACAAAATGAGGCTTGAAAATGCCCTAAAGCTACTTTTATTTATCCTGAATGGAGTGGTTAATAGAAATAAACTTACCCATTTGTACGGGAGCACCAGTGTATTAACCTTTAACTACCTGGAAGTGAGTTAGTTATGGAATCATAGTCTCACCCTCCAAATTCCCTGATGCAGAGCCACTTGTATTTCTAGAGGCATTATTTGTCACACCCACATGAAAAGCTGATTCTAGTGAACTACAGTTTTTCAGATAAGGCACTTCATTAAATTATCATTCTAAATACTTTGAATTTAGCTCTATTTACAACATTCATCTTTACTAAATCTTAGGATTTCTGTAAGAACTTCTTATCTTAATTATCTGTCTTTTAATGGGATGTTGCAGCACAGAACTTTTCTAGAACCATGCTAGAATCATAGAATGGTTGAGGCTGGAAGGAACCCCTGGATGTCCTCTAGTTCTGTGCATTGCTTGAGCACTTGAGCAGCATTGTTGCCCAGAGCAATGTACAGACATCTCTAGAATTTCTCCAGGAACAGATGCTTCATAGTGCCCCTGGGCAACCTGTGCCAGTGATCAGCCTCTCTCACAGTTGAAAAAGTGCCTTCAGGTTTCCAGATGTAGTCTTCTGTGTTTTAGCTCATGCCTGTTGCATCTAGTCCTGTCACTGGGCACCACTGTAAAGAACCTGTGAAGAAGCATCTTCTCCTCCAGGCTGAACAGTCCTATCTCTCTCACCCTTTTCAGTCAATGCACCAGTTCCTTCATCATCTGCACCCAGTGTATCTGTGCCTCTCTTGTACTGGAGAGACCAGCATTGTATGCAATCCTCCAGACGTGGCCTTATATCGGAACAGAGTTCAGATCCTTTCTCTCCCCTACACCCAACACTACTAAAAAGTATGCAGATATTCATTTACAGACTCAAAAGCAGCCTGTGGATAAGTGCAATCTTAAGGGACTTCCACTGCAAAAATACAGACAATTGTCTTTATATCCACAGAGATAGAGAGAAAGTTCCATGTCTCAGTTTTGAGACAAATTAAAGAGAGCACACTCTGCAGGGAGCAGTCTCCTCTAAAGGATTTCAACAATCTTCCTCCACCAATAGAAAATGAATACTAATAGAGAAAAACAAACAAACAAACCCAAACCAAAGGCTTATCAGCAGCAGAATGCCCTCAAGGCAAGGAACAAAAGTAAATAACTGTAAAACACCAAACTATCAGAACTCTCCCCCACCCCACACAAGAACAAAGACCCAAAAATGCCCAGAGAATGGTGGAAATGTTGGAGAACATCCCTTCCTGACACATGGTGTGAGATGGTGCCAACTTTCACTCTGGGAGAAGTGGAGTTTCCATGGAGGAATTCCAGCAGGAGGCAAAAACCTGGAGGTCCTCGGGCATTGACCTCCTCTCCACAACAGTCATGGCAGGCACAAAACCTGGTCTGGAGCCTCTTCATGTGCTTTCTCTCCCTTGGCTCCCTGAGGCTTGGGGGGTGGAACAGGGCAGCCCTGCTCCCACCAGTCCCATTCTGTCCTCAGACCTGCAGCTGCTGAGTTCACCCCAGGGCAGATCAAAGATTTCTACTGCAGCTTCTCCAAGCCAGGGAAGGGAAGAGCTTTCAGCCTGGGCCGACGAAACCAAGCTAGCCAAGCAGAACCAAACTGCACAATGTCATGGAATGCCTGGGCAATGAGTCTTCAAAAATGCCCACCCAAACCCCATAAACTTCCCCCTCCCCAGCCCTGCACAAACCCAGTGCCGGGCCTTAAAGATACAACAACCATTTTTGGGCATAAAGTAGAGGATAATGGAATAGACTACCATCATAAATCACTCCATGATATTCTGATAATTCTATTTCTAGACAGTGATGAATATTTTTTGTTAGCATCTCATATTAGGCACCTCCATTCTTCACAGGATCACAGTATCATTTAGATTGGAAAAAACCTCTGAGAGCATGGAGTACATACAGCCTTTGACCAAACACCATCCCATCAAATACACTATGGCCCTAAGTGCCACGTCCAGTCACTTATTGAACATTTCCCGATATGGGGACTTAGCCATGCCCCTGAGCAGTCCATTCCAAGGCTTAACAAACCTTTTTGCAAAAAAATTTTTCCCTGTGTCCTGATACTTCACTCAGTTTTTGACTGTTTGCTCTGATAATTAACAGAAAAACTGCCACAGTTTCTGTTCACATCCAAATGGCATGATGAGCTTTGGAACCTGAGTCCTGAAATGCACATCAATCATGCATAAATACAGGCCCAAATTTAGTCAGAGGTTGTGAGGAAAAAAAAAAAGAGTAAAACCGGTCAGAACTGTGTACCAGAACAGAACACTGGTCTCAAAACCAGTCTGTGAATTCTGAAATAAAATAAATAACTTAACTTGCTAGGTGTTCTCCTTTCAAAACAGCCAATTGCTAGAGAAATGCATGATCATTTGAAACAGTTACCTGAATGCACCTGATTAATGACTCTCACAGTACTTACTACTGTTACAAATGTAGCAAAAAAAAAGAATGATGAGGCCTTAAATCCAAAGGTGATGAAAAGAAAAAGGCCAATCATTTATTGTTACAGAATGGCTACAGGAACAGGAGGCTGTGCCAATCTCAGCCCCTCACGGCAAGCCAGAGCAACCAGTCACGTATATACGGGCCACCCCCCAGAACAGTTCGTCCTTGGGAGAGAAGCACCACTGAGGGCGGTCAGTCCCTTCTTATAGCTTCAGTCCCCTCAGCCATTGGTTCATTTTTGATCCTTCATATGATTGGTGTATTTTCTGTGCTCTCATTGGTCTTTATCAGGGTGCTGTCTACACCCATCATTCTTTCCCGCCGTGACTTGATTGGTTGATTATTTCCTCCAATGAAGGCTTTGGATTGCCTGGGTGGTCCCGGGGTTACCTGAAGGAGAGCAGAAGATCCCTTCCCCCCTCCCTGGTATTATCCCTTTAACAATCCCATTATGACTTTAACTGTGTTGGAAATGCAACCATACAGAGTCTCTGTAAACATTCTAAGTTATACATTGCAACACTAATCCACCATCATTGAACAACATTACAACTGCAAATATTTGTAAYTACACAGAACTGCCAGAACCACAGTTGCAAACAGAAACTGAACTTCTAGAACCAATAGGTTTATACACTTAAAAAAATGTTTCAACCCTTTTTTGTATCCATAACACTACTATGATCTTAGCACTGACTATTTAACAAACACCCGATTTTTAGCAAACATGTGTCCTGAAGAGTTTGTAGTAAGTCACTACAATCATGAGGAGAGCAGTCATGATCTCAATTACACAGTGCAAGTAACAGTGTACAGGCAGATTACCACTAACCTCTCACGAAAACAGGAATGTCAAAGGATTATGGTAGGTGGACCTTGGCTAGCTGATAGGTACCCACCAAGCCTCACTCTCATTCCTTCTCCTCCTCCTCAGGATAGGAGGAGAAAGTATGATGGAAAAGGTTGCAGCTCAAGACAAGAATAAGGAGATCACTGACTACCTTCATGGGCAAAACTTGACTGGGAAAGATTAATTTATTTTATTATCAATTAAAACTAGAGTAGGAAAATGAGAAACTGTGGCAGCGTGTTTGAAGCAGTTGTTTAAATTGTGATTCCAAGTTAGTGTTCTCTGTAACTCCCCTGAACATGTTGTATAAATAGTTTATCCCTCATCTTGTCACCTCCCTCAGACTGTCCATCATGATGTACCCTGCCCCTCTTTCCAGATTGTTCCATGTCTATCTTCCCCCAGAGCCAGCCCCTGTCTAAACCCCACCTGGGAATTCCCCTAAAACTCGGTGCCTTATTGGGCTATGTCACCTAGCCTCCTCCTTTTATCCTCCCAGTTGGTCCCTAAGACCTATCAGTTAATGTTAATCTCCTCCCATTCCTCCTTCTGATTGGTTGGTTGTAAGTTTCCACCCCCAGATCCTCCCTAATTTATAACCCAGTGTCACTGAATTTTTCATTGCTTCTGCCTTGTCCCTTTGAGTGTTTGTTGCTGGAATAGACCTTGGATTACACAAGCTGGAGAGCCTCCTCTTCGTTCTTGCCCCCGGCCTGCACCTAACCCCATCTCAGTGCTCCAGCACATCCACAAGGCTGCTGCTCCCATTACTTGCTTGGGAGTAGTGTCCCTCCCTGGTACCGGTGCCAGGGTGGTGGAGCTAGCCCTTGGACTTTGGCACGGTGTCAAGAAACAAAACTGAAATTAAAACCGCTTTCCCACCACCTTTCATTCCAGACTGCCCTAATGACTCATGACTCTTCCCTCCCAATGCTACATCCTTGCTTCAGTGGGGTCCCTCCCACAGGAGACAGTCTTTCATAAACTGCTCCAATATGGGCCTCTGCCAGAAGCCATGGTGTTCCAAGAACTGTTTCAGCATGAGTCCTTTCCAGGATGTACAGTCCCTCAGGAACAAACTTAGCCAGCCTGGCTTCCCCATGGGACACAATTCCTTCCATAAAACATTTTCCTGCATGAATTTCTCTCCATGGGCCAGAGGTCTGCTCCAGTGCAGGCTCTTGAAGTGCTTCTGAGGACCCACCACCTGCTGAGGAATGGAGTTTTCCACAGGCTACAGGGAGACACCTGCTTTACCATGGTCTGCTCCTTGGGTCACAGGGAAAATACCTGTTCCACCAGCTGGAGTACCTTCTTTCCCTCATTCACTGACCTTGATGTTAGGATCTTTGGTACAAGAAAAAAGAAACAAATAAATTATTAGTGCTTTGAATAAAAGCTTCTTTTCTTCTTCATTAAAGGAAATATTTTGATTAATATGACCAAATAATTAATAATTACTTTCCAATTATCAATTAAAACCAATATTTAATTTTGAAAAGAAAGGTTTAAGTTTAACACAGATCATATTTTGGTATCTGTTTTTCCTTTAAACTATTTTTTTAATGAAGCAGTGCAACAGGTGTGACAAAATTTGTATATTTTGTCCCAATTAATTAAGAACTTATGATGATTGTTGTGGGGTTTTTTTGGTTTGTTTTGTTTGTGGGGGTTTTGGGGATTTTTTTTTTTTTTTGATAGAACTTATTTATTTGTGCTGTATTTTATTTACAAAATAGGCCATATGCTTTATTGACCAAAACCAAACAAAAATTTGGTAATGTACTTAAGTATTTTATCTTTGCTTTCAAAGAAATTTAAAACCTACTCTTTATGAAGTAGAAAACAGAATGAAAAATAACATTGGACCAGCTATTTTCAAGGATGCTGTAGTGAAAACCAAGGTGCTTCAAAACAGGCGACAACTTTTAGAAGCCTGAAGTTGTTTCTATGTCTGAAGAGATGGAAATTATTATGGCCTTAATTTAGACACAAGAAATTAAGGCATGTGTAAGAAGGCTTCGTATATATACGAAGTAATTAATGTCATAAGGAGAATGAGCTCAGCATCCCCACCTGCCCTTTCACTTGAGGGAAGGCTAGAGATTTTCAAATAGCAATTATTTGAAATTGCTAATCAAGTGCTTTCCTAAATGCGATTGTACTGTTGTCTCAGTAATACAGTATTCAAAATGGAATACATTACCTTTCCATGGAAATAATTTTCGAGCACTTTGTAACATTAATAACAGAACTGAGATTAACAGTAAGAGAAGGCAAAGATAAAATAATGGGTGAGGAAGAATAGAGGTCTCTCCAGCTGGGACTTGAAATGAACTGCTGAGGCAAAGTAACTAAGTTACACAACAAAACAGGTTCACATCGCATTAATTATATAGAACTGTACTATACAAAATTGTACAAGAATATACATTTTTTTTGCCTAAACACAGACATCAGAAACAGGAAAAGAAACAGGAGAGAGAAACAGGAAAAGACAGGTTATTGGAAATACAATAAGCTGAAAGAAAGGTTCAAACAATTAGTATTTAACCCCAGAATAAACACAAAATCTAAGCAGCAAAGGCTCTTCTGCAAAGGTTTGGAAGGGAGATAGCATTCACCAGTGAGGAATATCTAGATCACTGAAGTGTTACAGGTCTCTAATGTTTTAAGTGTCTATGCACTCTTTTTACACCATAGTTTTTTACAGATTCACCTGGCAGATAATAGTGTTAATAGCCTGCTGTGGTGGGTTGACATTGGCTGGCCACAAGGTGCCCACCAAGCTGCTCTCCCCTTCTTCTGGACAAGGGAAAGGAAATACGACAAAATGCTCATGACTCAGTATAAAGACAGGACGGGGGAGACCACTCATCCATTACTGACACGGGCAAAACACTTGACCTGGGAAAACTGATTTAATTAATTGCCAGTCAAATGTCAGAGCAGGAAAATGAGAAGTAAAAACGAATCTCAAAGCATTTTCTTACCACTCCTCCTTCTCATATTTGACTTCGGTCACAATTTTCTTTACCTCCTTCTCACCAAGCAGCACAGGGTGACAGAAAATGGGGTTCATGTTCAGTTCATTTCATGTTGTCTTTGTTGCTTCTTCCTCCTAATACTCTTCCCCTGCCCCAACACCGAGTCTTTCCCATGGGAGACAGTCCTTGGCAAATTGCTCCAAGATGAATCCTTGCCACTAACTGCAGTTCTCTGTGAACTTCATGCCCACATCATCACCTGGTTAGTGCCAGAAACCTGTTCCCTCATGGGCAACATGCCACATAAAACCAGTATATGTGCTGTTCTTAAAAATGCAAAATGATAAGACAGGGGGCAACAACAAAATGTTATGGCATGTTGTACAGTTCCTATATTTCTACAGTAATTAAAAAAAATATTATAAAGTTTATGAATATTAATTTTAAAAATTCACATTATTTTCCTTTTCTCTCTAAAACTCTCTAAAGTATTTTCTTCTAAATCTACCAGCATTCATTCTGGTTTTTTCTTCTAGCATATTCAAAGAAGAAGAGGTTGTTGGTTTTTTACTGCTTGTTTCATTATTTATAGCCTTCTGCATTCTCTTCCCTTTTTGCATCACCAGCTTCAAGGTAGTAAATGAAGATAACACCAGTAGGTTAGGTTGGGCTGCAAGCCAAGCACCCACAGTGACAGGAGGAGGAGAGGAGAAATTAGGAAGAGCAGGAGTGAGAAAGCCTGTGTCTTTAGTAGACATAGAAATGCTTTACCAATTATTGTCACACACAAAACTGACTCAGCTCAAGAAATTTAAGTTTCATTATTATCTATTAAATATGCATATTTGAGTATTGATTCAGGTATTGGGAAACAAACTAAAAAGGGGGAAATATTTGCGCATCTGTAGAAGATATCTACCTCTCCCTTCTCCCCATCTCTTTCCCAGGCTCAGTTCCTCTTCTTCCTCTCCAGCTCTCCTGCCGTGTTAGAAGTGACCATCTGCTACACTGAGTCCCTTCAGGGTGGTGGGCCTCACAATCATGACCTTGAGGTCCCTCTTTGTTGCTCTGTCACATAATTATCCTCTGTCATGGGTCCTCCATGAATTATGATTCTTGACAGGAATCTGTGCTTAACCTTGGATCACATCCTCTCTCTCCTTTGTTGATCTTGGTGTTCACAGGGCTATTTTTTATACTTTTTTCCCTCACTCCTCCATGCCAGGCATAATTATTGTACTTGCTTAGATAGCATTTTTCATTAAAATGCCTCTCAGACAAGCTAAGCCCTCCCCTCAGCCTTAGCTCTGTCCTGCAGTGTGTCCATTTGAGACAGCTGGAACCAGCTTTGTCTGGCATGAGAGAAGTGAAAGTTTGTAGAAAAGTGGCATAACTAAGCTCCTCTCTTCCTCTCTGTTTCAACATCAAGTCCAGCTTGTAATATGATGGTTGGCTACACACTTTACCTTCAACCATGGGATACCATTGTGAATGAGTTCATCTGTAGTTGTTAAAACTTTGTAAAAGAAAGAAGAGTATTTTGTGAAACAGTGTGAAGAAAGCTCTGATTTGACTTTAGTCTTAATGACAATATTTGTTTTCAGAGGAAGAAAAGGTTGTAGAAATATTTAGTATGCACAGTGTATTGACTTTTCTTAGGCTAGTAAAAGCTGTCTGATTTTTTTTTTCACCTTTTTGTAAGAAATTTACCATGCAGAATATTTCCACAGTATTATTTATTTAGTTATAAAATATATGGGTACCAGTTCTCCTGAGAGGCAGAAAAAACAAATGTGTATGTGGGCCATGATCTTTCTAAGAAAGCCTCAGGCCAAGTTCCTTTACTATCTCACAAGAAATAGCTTTCTTGTCATGCTCCTCTCTTGGGAGCCTTGCAGGATCACAGGAAAACTACAGGTTTTCTGTTGATTATTCACACCACAGTTTTATCTTAGCTCTCAAGTTTGACCCACTTGTTTCCCTAGTCCCCCTGGGGCTGCATGATTTTGCCACGTGCTCTGACTGAGCAGCTTCAGCATCCTTTCTATCTGCTGCTGCCTTTATTAAAGTTCGGCACTTGTCCAATTTAGTACTATCTACCTTTTTCTCCAAAATTCCTAGTAGAAAATATGAACACCTCAGTTTTTGTTTTGCTTTGTCTTAAGTTCATGTGTTCTCTATCTTTCAGTGTCTTTTTTCGTGTCTTTCATGTCTTCTCTTTGATGCTGTAGTCACGGTTGTCCTCTGCTGAACTGCACATCTTGCAAATTTACCTTAACTCACACAGTTTGGCGGGACTTGCAGAGGAGTGATACAGCAATGATGTGATGATGACAACAGAATCTGCCTGTCTAAGCATTCTCTAGATATTTAAAATCTCTAATTACCTTTTCCTCTTCCGTTCACTCCAAGTTCTATTTCTCTCCTCTCCTGTGTTACCAAGTGTTTGGTTTTAGATCACATCTCACTCCTTCAGCAAAGGATATTTCCTTTACTCCTTACTACAGCAAAGGATAGTTCCTTTATTGAGTTAGTTCTGATGGTTTAAGTATGCTGCAAAAAGGCCACTAAACAAACATCCAAGATGTGTCATCCAGGATGACTTACTTTTGTCTTCAATTTCAGTAACTGATGACAGAAATCAAACAGTCAGAAGAACTTTTTACTGGATCCCTATCCGCATCACCTGCAGAAGATGTTTTGCTAGCTTAGGTATATCAAAAAGCTGAGAAGGTTTTAGTGGTTTTTTGAAGGGAGATTGGAATTTATGTTTTGTTTTATTCTGTCTGTTTGGGGGTTTTGTTGTTTTTGGTTTTGTTTTTCTTTCTTTGTTGTGGTGGTGGTGGTGTTTCATTTGTTGAGTAGTTTTTACTTTTTATTCCTATGCGATTGAGACCAGCACTCAGACTCTAACATTTATGTTATTTGTCTCCCTGTAGCATTTCAGTCTGTATTTACCATTTTCTTATCCATTTTCTTAAACTGGGATTAAAACCAAACAATACTGAGACTTCCTTACTTTGTTTTCTTCCTATGTTTTTGTATCAAGCACACTTATAATGAAACAATTCAGAGAGCTCTGGAAACCACCAAGTTATCATAATCCCTTCATCTTTCTGTGGGATGTGAGGGTTTTTCAGCTGAGCATTCTACAGCCTTTACACTGTGGTTTTATTTTGGGTTTTTTTCAGCCTTTCTGCTTTAAGTTGAATCTGCCACATGACATTCATTATCTTGTGTTACTGAGATTTAATTTTACGAAGTATCCTGTTCCACTCTGTGGGATTTTTTGTTTTGGTTTGGTTTTTGGTTCTGGGGTTGTTTTTTTTTGGGGG
>QVAJ01000093.1:2707121-2721874 GCA_003546035.1 Mixornis gularis
AGAGCCATGGTAGTAACACCCCGTGTCTCCCTCTCCAAGCCTTTCCTCCTTTTCTTTCCTTTGCTTCTGCCTTTTCTATTGCCTCTCTTAAGGTGTGGGAGGTTTTTTATTTGGTTTTTTTTTTTTCTTTCTAGTAAACGGTTCACAGGTGTAATATCGATCTTGTTTGCATCTAATTTCATCTTAGGAATCTGGTAAGTTATTTCCCCTCAGGTCTCACTCTGGAATGGGACATCCTTGGTGACAGAAGTGGGAGTGGACCAAGACAGCCAGCCAAAGAGGGGAGCATAATAGGAAATTAAATCCCCCAAACAAGAACAACAAAAACAAAGGGTGCCAGCCTGTGTGCTGAGTGTTGTTCATCACTGACCGATATGGTGATTACCAAACCAGGAGGAAAGGCAGGGGTAGGTCCTTCACTGGCTCCTTAAGGAACAAATCCTTAAATATTTTCCCAAATATTTTCCTGATTGTTGTGGGTTTGCTGAATTTTTTGCAGCTTGCGCAGCCTTTCTGCTTAGCAGCCTTTTCCCTGGCTATTTATGGGCTTTAGCTTATTTGACGTACTATTTAAGAATGCTTTCTTTAGTATAAAACAAGGATGCTTTTAGTTTTAAGATGTTTTTTATTTTAAAGGAAACAGAAACTGCCTTTTATCTTGGGAGTCGAGGCTTCGAATCAGGTTTTTTCTTGAATCATCTTCCTTTTAAGAGCTGAGACTTCTTCAAACAGTATTATGGTATTATAATAAATTGTGTATTTTTTTACTGTTAACATTTAGGGAAGCACGGTAGTTTAGCACATATGTGAGGGTTTTTTTTCTAAGGAAGTTATATGAGATGTTGACAGCTTGGTTGGCCAATTAAATACTTAGTTACACCTCTGGAAACCTCGGCTTACAATCAGAGGATCGCAGGTGTCAGGCCCTTTTCCTTCTGGTCAGTGACAGCTAACAACTGGCCTCAGCAGCCTCTCTTAGGGGTGGCCAGGTCAGCTAGACCCAGTCCACTTCCTCTCCTGATAGGGTGGATGTTGGCTCAGGGCCTGGCCTTTCCTCCGGGCTGGGCCAGCCGGGCCTCCTCCCTTCCCCTGATATGTGGGGGAGCAGCTCCAGGCCTGGCCAGGCTCCATCATTTCTCAGCTGGGAAAGGGTGGCTGCAGCTTGGGGAGCTGCCGGCTGGGCCCTTGATAAGGACTATGGGCCAAATTATCATGAAGCGGTGGGCAGGGTTCCTCTCCTCTGGTGATTCCTGGGCAGAGAAGAAAGGAAAAATGAGAAAGCCCAGCTCTGAGATCCCAGCTGGCAAAGCTGCTGCCAGGAAGAAATCACATGACCACTGCAGGTCTGGGCAGAATTAACCCTTGCCTGGCCACATAAAGCTTTTAAGACAGCTCTTCCCCGAGAGCGAGAAGAGAGATAGAATGAACGTAGAGAAGACCCAGCGTAACAGTGAGATGAAGAAAATGAGTGAAAGACTAATTAGAAGAAGTATAGAGAAATTGCCTGCTGGCTGGACTTCTTATTGAGCTACAGAAATGAACTCTATAAATCAATTATGCTTTAAATCATAGAAAAAATATGCAGTTGGAGAGATGACTGTTTATTTATAGCTTTTTGAGTAAAAGTGTTTGTGATAGACTGAGTAATATTGCATTAGAATCTGTGATTCTTGTGGTCTCATGAAATGCCTGAACAGAGAGAGAGAGAGAGAGATAAGAAGCCCCCTGCACCAGTAAAAGAAGTGAGAAGACATCTCTGTTCCTTGAGATGAAGAATTCTTTGCCCTTAAAGTTGCTTATCTTTAAAATGTGACACCCCAGATGCCTGAGTTCCCATAACCCATAAGCAGCTTAGGAAACTCCTAATGGGAAGAAACCACATGAAAGCAAGTTTCTCCAGGCAGACGTTTCTGTGAGAGTTCAGATCCATAAGAAAATTATTCTAAGTTGTCAGAAGGAAAAAATTCCATGGTAAACTAAGAAAAACTCTTCTCCTAAAGAATTAATGAAAGACTACATTCAAATGGTGACACTGACTGAAAATCACAGATTTTGTCTCTGTATTGTTTGTAGAAAAGTAAACACTTATGAAAAGAAGAGGAGGGTTTTGAAAATTTCATTTTTTTCCATCTCCTTTCCTTCTTTTAGTGTGTGTGTTAATAAAATATATCTGTTTACTTTTAAGTTAGACCTGTTTTGCCTTTTTCTCTCAAGATCCTATCTCCCAGAGAAAAAAAGTAAACACTCAAACCACTACACTAAATTTAGCAAAACAGAAATTCACTGAACATGAAACCACTACATAAATTGGTGTTTCTGCCCAGTTAGCAAACAAACCAAGTACATTCTTTTTAGTAGAAAATGTAAGCATCTGATGAAACTTGATGAGAACTGCAAACTTAGATTGGCTGGGAGAATCTAAAGGCGCAAAGCAAGTATTAGCAATAAGTTAAGTGCAATTATGGTGAAATATCTAGGAGTAGAATAGCCTTGTTGTTTTAAGTAGATAAGAGTTGTATGTTATATGTTGAATGTAATTTTAATAATGATTTTAAGTCTGTGTTTTCCAGAGTTGAGGGGTGGAAAGATGTGGTAGTTTAGTACCTATGTGAGGTCTTTCTTCCTAAGAACCTTAGAGCAGATGTTGACAGCTTGGTTGACCGATTTATGAGTTAGTTACGCCTCTAATAACTCTGGCTTAAAATCAGAGTCCCTGCCAAGAACTGATGGAGCCTGGCCAGGAATCGGGCTGCTCCCCCAGATATCAGGGGAAGGGAGGAGGCCCGGCCAGTCTGGGCCCGGAGGCATGGCTAGGCCCTGAGTAAACATCCCCCCTGCCAGGAGAGGGAAGGGTTGTATTACAGCTATTTGATCATTTAAGCATAAACCATTGGCCATGTCTGGGACTAAAACTGCATTGAGATACACCTTAGCTCCTCTCTGAGGAGTCTAAGTAGCAAGGGGTTCCTTTCTGCACTCCATGTTACAATGAAAAGGCTTCTCTTACAAACTTTGACTGATGCTCCCATTCTGCATGCACCACAGAGCTGTCTATGTCTGACACTGTTTTTGTCTAACATGGTACTAAGTTTATTTGCCTCAGACTACTGCAGGATCCTAATTCCAAGGTAGTCAAGTCAGTCAGCTGGGGAGTCTTCCATTGCTTCAGTAGCCCAGAGAAAACTTCTCACACTTAATTGCCAGCCCATAACAGTAGGAGATTGAAATGTTATAATTTACAGCTTAAACATCTTCAAGGACTTTATAGCAAAACTATGTAAAATCTACAGAGAAGACCACCACACCCAGACTAAGGCCCTGGATCAAGCTTAGCACCTTTAGGGTAGAGACCCCACCCCAGGGCTATCAGCTGCCAGGTTGGCACAGACCCTCACACCACAGGTGATGAGGAGAAGGAGAGGTTTTTGGGTGTGTGGTGAAAAAGCCTCTGGTCTGAGGCAGTTAACACCCACCCTGTGTTGTGCAGACCAGCTCAGCTGTGAGGCCCCTTCACCCCAAGAAAAGCCACATCCCTGTGAAGGACAGAGGAGGGAGTGTCATGGCCCATCAAAGGCCAGCCCCCACAAACGGGTCCCCAGACCCTGCACCAGAGCTCTGCAAATGATGCAACAGATCCACAGTGTTGCAAGGGACAGTGTCAAAGCTGCCGTCCCCAAAGGAGGCACCTGGGTGCTCCCACCTCACCCAAATGTGTATTATTCAATTGAATTCTATACTTTTTGTGGGCTTCAGGGGACCCTAAGCATGAAGAAGGCCAGATGGAGGGGAAAAATGAGACATCACTGGGATGCCCAGAAGGGTGATGTGTTTCTTCATAACCCCTGTCACTCTCTCCCTGTCCACTCACCCCCCATGCACACCTCTATTTCTTTCTCTCTTTCTTTTCTCTTTCTCTTTGCCTCTTTTACTATTAAATAAAAAAAAACACCTTTTTTTTGCACCAACATCTAACATCATTTGGTTTTAATTGTGTTTTTAGGGTATATTTTGAACCTTTCTCGGTTCGATCCAATTTGCTCACAGACCATTAGTTTCCTTTGGTCTTCTGTGTTTAACCGGTTCACAACAGTAGCACAGGAGTGACCCTGGACGGGCATCAATAGTTTGACTTTCTCTCTGATTACAAGAAAAGCCTTTCTGATTATTTGACAAAACCCTAAAAGAGTAAAAACTAGCATCTGATAAAAGGCAGGTCACATACTTAAGGAAAAACTTCCTTCTCCCCAGTATGGATAACATTTGTATTACATATCTCCTTGTACTGTTGTAATACTGCCTTGACTGCCCCACAAAATGAAGCTATATAAAGGACCCGAGCCTTCGGTAACACAAGGTCATGCAGTGCATTTAATTGACCTGTTCATACAGTAAAAGATGTGAGATCTGAAATCTCACTTACTGTTTGTAAGGAGGTTTATAAATATTCCTGTAAAACACAAGAAATTATGGTTGAAAAAATATAATGGCTAAAAATAATGTTCCACACGCTAGTTTTGCTTACAAATATTAGTACAGTAGCAAGCTTTTGAGAGAAAAAACTTGCGGGAACAGATAACTCCAGTTAGTCTTACTTTCCTAAAGAGAAAAATATATTAGATCTTAAAAGATATTAGATCTTAAATTAAAGAATTTTAGATGGTGTAAAATTTATACCACTGACCATTTAAGCTTTTTATGCGTATAGGGGGTGCCATGTATTGCATACAGCAGTGTTGGGTAGGTGCTGAGGAGACCACAAAATCAGACGAGTGCATGTCCTGTCCTTAGCAAGAACAGGATTTGCACCTACCTTCAGGATATATGTCATCATTTGAATAATTGCAGGAAAAGCAATGTCTAGAGTCTTAAATCTTAACCACAGAAATATTACACTCATTAAAGTACAAGCAGATAAGCCTAGCACACAGTAATCTCAGTGGCGGGCAGCCACTCTTACTAGTCAAAATGTAAGATAAAAATTGTGCCTTTTTTCCCTACTACTTGATAGTCACAATTTTACAACCACTTCTGTCTGCAGGTGTTAGAAATAAATCTGTAAGTATACAAGTGTACAGCTTATGTTTCCTTTGAAAATGATCCATCTGTTTAATTTCTAACAGTGCTAAACCTGTCTTGTCACCACATACAGAGATACCCTTGCTTTACCCAGAGAAAAGCTAGCTATCCTGAAACAGAAAGGGGAATATGGTATGACAACTTCATTTATCCATAGAATTAAGACAGATAATTTGTCAGACCAGAAGCTATTCCTGCATCTCAAGCAGCTGCACTAGGCAGGTGTATTGAGCTTCCTTGAGCTAGTTCCCAAAGCCATCACCATATTTGCATCACAGATTACTTTCCATGCCTAGTGGGAACCAGACCGAAACTTTCCTTCATTTGCTGTCTTCTTCAATGCTTCATCTTCAAAAAGGATTCTAGTGCCCCAGGAAACTTGTGCTGCTCTTGCTGTCAGCTGATGGACTTAGCTCTTGTCCCTCTAGATGATTCCCCTGTGCCAGTTGCATATACACTTCCCACTTGCCTGGGGTCTGGTTTCCAAATCAAAAAGTGTGCATTGTGTTAGGGTATGGTGTTCACATCAGGCCACTGCCTCTGGTGCTATGAACGGCCCTTTCTCTTGTGTTTTTGCACTCCCAGTGATCCTGTCTTTTGCATGGCAAAGGCTGCTGTGACACTAGGTATCAGGGGAACAAGAATAATTATATGGAACATTTTGAGAGAAGGGTTCTTTGAAATATAATTAATTTTTGGGCTTGATATTATTACAATAACAACTGATCAAAATATTTAATTATTTATTTAATACAGACAAGTTTTCTTGCATATAGTTTTCTTGAGAAGTAAACAACATAATGTGCTTCATTTTGGTCTGAGCTGTGAGGGTGATATGCTAAAACTGTGACATTCATACACAATGCAGAATCCATACAATAAGTGTGAGGATACTCTTGACAAAACAGAAAATCTTAGGACATAACTAGAAGGATGAAAGCTCTTTGGAAAGACTTAGGCAAAACACAGCTAAGACACTATAGCATAAATTGAAGATGGTTAGATAAGATGATTACATTAGCTTACCAGCATGCTCTGGAATCAAATCAATGGACATCAATTTGATTGCTGGGTCATAGAACCACTGATACTTTGTTTAAGCATTAGGCTAAATAAATAGTAAGAATGTGTATTCCAGACTCTACAATTGTAATTTGATACACTTAATTCAGGATTTCTTAGGGTCTCAAATTATTAAAATTTTATAATAATTTATGGTTCTGAATAGAAAATTGTTTGCAGTGAAGGTTCAGATGGTTTTCTCTATATAACTTGTGAAGCATCAAATATACAGACATCATAATCACTAGACCCTTGACATCATAATCAGTAGAACCATACTTGGTCCACTTGGAGAGACAGATAATAATTGTTCAGTTTAAACTTCACACCGTATGCTATAAAAATCAGAAAACAGAACCCCTCTTGGTATACCTGTGGTTATAGGGGAGGGGAAGGAAGAGCTTATAAGAAGTCTCAGGACAGATAAATTGACAGTGTTTGGAAAAGAATAATGAAGTATAGCGGCAACAGAAAAGTCCATAATTTGCACAAGCTATTGGAACACATTGGTGTTTCTTATCCTCTTGAATTACTTGTCTTCAATTTTTGACCTCTCAGGGCATAAGCTGATATGCTGTATACCATGAGAGTTTAAGAAACAAAGAGTGCCCTGTTGCTTTTTGCACTGTTTTGTTTGACACCACTGAGAAAAGTAGAACTATGTGAAATGTTGGTATAAACAATTAGAGATAACACAGTTCAGGCAACAATTTTCAGTCTTTTTGAATAAATATAGCCTGTTGTAGTGGTTTCACGTTCACTGAATTTTGTTTTGCCAAATTTAATGTTTATTCTCTTTTTCTCCTGCGAAGTAGGATTAGGACAGGCAAAGTAGGCTCAAGCTTAAAGATAAAAATTAGATATATTAACATACACCAGAAGAAGGGAAAAATGAAAAATCAAAATGAAAACTTTCAAAGCACTCCCCCTTCCCAGTTACAGTTCACTTTCTCACATACAACATAAAAGAGACAGAATCTGTAATTTTCAGTCAGTTTCACCATTTAAAATAGTCTTTCATCAGTTCTTTGGGGGAGGAGCCTTTTAATTTACTATGAAATTTTCCCCACTGACAACTTAGAACAGGTTTCTTGTAGGTCTGAACTCTCACAGAAACAGCTGCCCGGGGAAACCTGCTTCGGTATGGTCTCCTCCTATTAGCAGTTTCCCAAGCTACTTATGGGTCATAGGAACTCAGGCAAAATGAGCAACTTCAAAGGCAAAGGATTCTTCATCTCTAGGAACAGAGAGGTCTTCTCACTTCTTTCACTGGTGCAGCAGGCTTCTTATCTCTCTCTGTTCAGGCATCTCATGGGACCACAAGAATCACAGATTCTAATGCAATATTATTCAGTCCATCACAAAAACCTTTGCTCAAAAATCCACAAATCATCTCCCCAAATGCATATTTTTCCCACGATTTAAAGGATAATCTACCTATAGAGTTCATTTCTATAGCTCAAACAAGAAAGTCGAGCCAGCAGGCAACTCCTCCATCCTTCCTTGATTAGTCTTTTCTTCACTCTCTCCATCTGACTGTTGAGTCTTTCTCTATGTTCAATCACTTTCTCTGTTCTCACTCTGGAAAGGGCTAGTGCTTTTAAGTTCCATCTGCTGGCAGGAAAGAGTTAAAGCTTGCCCAGGTCTGCAGTGGTCATGTGAGCTCTGCCAGGTGGCAGCCATGAAGATCCCAAAGCCATGCTGGTGGGAGAGGCTGATGGATGCTTTCTTTTCCACCCCTCAATCTCATGGCCGGGGCTGCTCAGAGCTGCTTCATTGGTGGGGCAGGGCAGGTGGGAGGAATCCCATCCTCCCCTGGGCCAGCAGCACCACCAGCCAGGGCCAGGGCACAGCCCTGCCACAGCCCAGCCCCGTTGCAGCCCCAGACATGCAGCCAGCACTGCAAACTGCAGCCCTGCCATCGGCAGCCAGGGCATCAGGGCGCAGCCAGCGCGGGCCACTCTGCGGACAGTGGCTGCTGGAGACCCGGCCAGGCCTGGCTGCCCTGGGGCACTGGGGGCTAAGCCAGGCCCTCCTCGGCTGCCCATGATTTTACCTGGTCACCAGGTGGGAGGAAGAGAGAGGGCCCTCGAACCCAGTCTCAGCTTTATATGGGTATTACCAAAAGTCGCATTCCGTTTTCTCAGTGGTCAAACTACATACCAGTCCAAGAACTGGCCCCTGATACGTCCCTGTCCTTTCCAAAGAATTCTAAGGTCTTGGCAGGGCACGATTCCATATTCTTTTTCAACTGAAAACCAAACTGTGTTAACCCATAACACCTGTGGATAAAAAGTTATGACAGTATGGGTTTAACACCTGTGTCAATAAGCAAAGTCGTGTTTCCTATATTTTGGTAGGAGAAGCAATAGTACATCTTAAGAAAAGGATTTGAAGTGGGTATAAATATAGACAATAATAATAATAAAAAAACCAAAAACAAAAAACACCTCAGTGAAACACAACAATAAAAACAGAAATTGGTACATATAGTTTTGTATTTATATACTTCTAGTACAGAGAGAGCAAAACAGCTATGTAACTTTAAAAAGATTGTGGTTTATACAGGTTTTAAAAATATGTATTAAAGCAATTAAAGAACTCACACTTATCTGAATGCTTAATTCTGTTTTTCTATCCTGAATAATTTAAAAATGCTATATACTTAATTTTATAATAGAGGTGTTAATTTACTTCACTTTAAATACCATCATGTATTCTTAATTGTTTCCCAGTAAATTTATGCACATTTGAGTCCAAATAAATCCTGTTAAAATACAATCTTGTTAATATATTTTTTAGCAAATGTCAAAGAACATAATTAATATGACATCTCAGTAACTATGGGGAAAACAAGATGCTGTAAGGATAGAATAGAGAACATATAGCCAATTATTGACTGAGGAAGCGTAGAAATAAGATTTGGGAGACTTTTTTTTTTCCTTGTGATGAAATCTTTAAATTCACATGAAAAATATGACTGCTACAAGAGGCATTTAACTTCAAGTGTTGTAGTTCTATATTTAGGTATTGTGTCATGGTTGTTTTCTTATCTAAAAATGACATTTAAAAAGTATAAGACGTCAGCCTTTTTTAAAAAAGTTCACAAAAATATGAAGTAGCAACATTCTGTAGTGCATACTATACAAAAAAAACCACCTTTTAATTTCAGACAAACAACTGGGCATCCAATTTATCCGTGTGAAAAGGACTTTACACTTTTCAGTCAAATAGCTGATTAAGCTGTTAGTAAATTATTCAACAGGACAAATTAAGGAAACAGATGTTTAAAAGACAGAATTATGTTTAGGACACCATCTACTCTTAGCATACAACATTAGCAGTAGATCAAAAACTGTTACATACCTAAAAGTAAATGGCAATGATAATCATACAGCACATGTTTTTTAGAATGTAGATTGACTGAACTAAGATAATAGATAGAAAAAGCATTCTCTTAATATGTCACAAAGTAGAGAAGGAATAGCCTCTGAAGAAGATCAAAAGAGGTGGGTTTAAAAGCAGTAAAATTTATATTACTTAGTGAAATAAGAATATGCTAACCAAACCAAGAAAAAGAATTATTGAAAGGATGCTGAAAAAATAGAAGAATATTTTACAAATCAGAAAAAGCCACAAGGTAAATAATTTTAGAACTTTCTAACATACTAAAAAGAAATACGTTGACACCATCCAGTGTAAATACTAATAAATATGTAATATGTAGAAAGTAAACACAAGAAAGAAATTAAAACTCTAAAAAAGAAACAGAGCATCATGTCTCAACTCTTCAATCAATGCAACATAAACCTTCTAATTACTGAAAGCCAGACACTTTTGGTTCAATTAAACTTTCTAGTAGGCAGTACAAAATCAGTAGAAATAGTAGAGTAATTCCAGGAGCCTTTAGAATGCCTTCAGCCACTGAAAGAGGCAATGTTTAAGAATTTGATTTACAAAATCTTGGCACCATAAGGTCTGGTCACTTTAGAAAAAAAATCAGACTGCAGAAGTTACCTAGAAAATATGGGATTTTAAGTCTGAATTGTTTAAAATAATGTTTTATTTTATTATATAAATTGGGAACAGTTGGTGAAAAAACGTAAGCATTTCAAAAATGAAGAGAATGACCACCATTTTCAGTTTACATATAGTTGCTTTTGCCAATTTCATACGGAAGTAGTCCTAATGGATAATGAACTGAAATGAAAGTTCATTATGAGATGATCCAACTATTTAATATCCTAAACCATACTTCTAAAAATAGGATTTTATTTCCTCAGTCTAACTATAGGTCACATATGCAGATGTCCAGTGCTGCTAACCAGCTAGCTCTCCCACCGGTCCGCATACGGTGGTACAGTTTTGTACCTTTTAGGTTTGGTGGGTCTGAACCTCAGGCTGAAACGTGGTAAACGGCGTGGAAGAAGGAGGACTCTCACGTAGGTAGCGACCAGGTTTATTCCACCCAGAGACCCACCTGAAGAGAGTGGCCTCTGGGCTTCAGGTTACAGGTTAAGTACCAGGGGCGTCTCCTGAGCAGGGGAATACCTAGAACCAATCTCAGGGAGGAGGGGGAGTGACCAAGAACAGGGGACACTTAACAGAAAGATGAAAGAAGGAGGGAACCTGAGAACTTGCTGAATCACTGAGGATCTCCACCAGAATTTACCAGGCTTTCAGGCAGGGTTACAGGGTGATTGACAAGACCTATCACCAGGGAAAGACCACAGGGGTTTGGGGATAGGGGTGTAGGAACAAACCATTATAAAACAGATAACAAAACATACAGAACTTTGGAAACCCAAAATGCACACCACAACAGTCACATATTGTTCAATGTGCAGCTGAAGATATTTCTTAAACTGTCAATGACTTCAGTGACCTCTCTCTACATTCAGTACTATCAGATTGCTTAGGGATGACCCAACAGTTATTGTAGCCCTTGTTTTCACTCCAGTTGTTGTCAAGACATGAGATCGTAAAATATGCTAGTTCCTATATAAACCCTGAAGCAAGAGTATAGGTTATAGCATAATACAAACTTATCTTTCAGTTATTATCAGTACATTTGATTCAGAATTTGAAAATAATAAATTTGATTTTCTCAGAATATTCAGAGCTTTATAAGAAATTTCCATAAGAATATATAAAACCATTTTTTTAAAAAGTAAATTCTTTTTCTACCAGTGATTTAAGGGCCAGAAAATTTTTAAGAAATAGTTTTTAAGAAATATAGGGTTTTTTGTTTTAATACTGAGAGAAGGAATTTTAGCTCATTGATGCTAAACAATACAAGTAATCAATAAATAATTTTGGTATGTTGTTTTGTTCTTTTGCTTTTTTGACTATCTCTGTAGTTGGATATATAATAGTATTTTAAAATTACAAATATGTGTACGGAGTCTTTTTAATGAGAATGGCTGTGTACTTTAGTGGTTTCAAGTATAACAGCTTCCGCTTCACTTCTGATGCTTAGAATTTTCATGTTTAAAAATTCTGCAAAACTTTTAAAGAAAGAACATCATGAATGATGAAAATTGGCAAAACTCAGCTATAATGGATGCTTTCCTCCTCTCTGAAATAACTGGGCTCTGGTGCAAGTTGATTTTCAGCATGTCGGACTAATCTAACTTAATCCTGTTGTAGGTGGATGTCAGTGAGAATTCAGCACCTGACTTCCCAAAGGGTGGTTTGGCTGGAGACGGTGCTGATTACTGGCCAAAACCACATGAACACAGCAGAAAATGTGACTACAGGTGTTGACTGTCAGTTTACACTATAAATATTTTGTAGCCATAATGGTCCGTTGAGCTTTCCCTCTGGATCACCTGTCTGTGCCCAGGTGATCTTCCCTCAAGCAGGGATACCTCTCAAGACTACTTCTTGAGGCTGAGAGTTCCCTTACCTGACACCAGACACCCATGATTAGGTATCACTTTTTGTATGCATGTAACATTTGAGATGCATTTAGTTAAATTTTCATAAAAACTTAATAGCAAATTGACCACTAATCCATGGGCACTTATTAGATATTTTACATACCTAAATTTATGGATTAAAATTTCTTAACTGCCTACTCATATCTGTCTGAGTGAGATCAGACTACTTTACTGCAACAACAGCCCATACACCAAGACTGTTTTCTACCTCTCTCCATTGTGGCAATTCTAATAATTTCAACAAGCTTTCCTGAAACCCCATTTTAAACATTGATTATGATTCTTCAACAAATAATGCCAAAGTTATTGAAATATCCTTAAGCATAATGGTATTTTATTAGGAAGGAAGGACTGATAGTTTTATTTCTATCTTTTAGTTGTACATTCCCCAAGAGAACAGTGTTTTGTATCTAAATCTTGTCTTTAGAGACTGCTTCATTAATACTGCTACTGATAACAAGAGTAATAGTAATAATATGCAGATAGCAGTAATAGGGAAAATTTATTTTTGCAAGCACTGTCCATAAACATAAAGCATTACTCCTTTTTATTGTTTTGTTAATATTCCTATATATAAGAGGATATATGCTGACAGTGAAAATTGATACACAATGAAGAAATTATTTTTCCTGTTGTTGCTCTGAAGTATTATTTTTAAAATAATTTCTTTAGATATGTCTCTGTGATGAGTCCTTATCAAAGGTGTTGACATAGTATCACCCAGTAATCCACAGGTTTATCATCACATTCTGCAAAAACTCACTTCAGTGATGTAGCAACAGTTTGAAGGTCATAATAATCTGTGAAGGTCAATTTCCTGAAGCATGGTTCAAAGCTTTTGCTACACTCAGGGGTGAACTGGGTGTTTTGCTGAAGCCTACTTCAATCAAGAGCTAACTTGTGAATAATCAAGAAATACTGCACAAGTACTTTGAAGATCCACTTTTCTAATCCAAAGGTGTGATATGATGCAGCCAACCACAGTAATTCAACTTGGAACAAGTTATTATCAGATAGAAAACAGGCTGGTAGGCTGAAAGGTGTTGGAGACTTTAAAGACTTCAGATGTTTTCTTGAATGGGATATGCACTTTTTTACTTGTCTGTTTTCCCAAATGTGTAATTTATTTTCTGCAGCAGAGCATTTTCTATCCAAGGAAAGCAAATAAATTGAGGGGGCTGGGGTGGTGGGTGGCGATGGAAACATCACCCTCTAGCCACTTCACTCTCTACAATGATTCTCTAAACTGTGACCGATTAAGTTTACACCCTCTCACACAAAAACTGTGTATGCAGATCTTTCTACCACAACATCCCCTGTTCTCAGACTGATATTCTTAGCCCACAGGAATGCAGGGAGATCTCCTGAACAAACAGTATAAATTAGCTTATTAGAACAGAGACAGGAGCAGTTAGGGATCAGTGGAAACTTTTATTTTGACTATCTTTTGTGTTAAAGTTAAGAGCTTTCATTTGCACTTCAGAAGTTTCTTGTATCTGTTTTTACCATAGGCTGTAACTACACATGGGTTTTTTTCTCTCTTGTGCCATCTACCCCTCCCATTTCCCATGGTTACTAACACCTCAGAATAATTCTTATAGAAGTGGTAAAGTAGATGCTCTGACATCCTAAGCACATAGGATCATTCCTAAAAGACCATTTTATTGAGCCTGAAAAGGTGCTCAATAAAATGGTCTTTTTTGCCACCTCTACTCATCAAATGGTCAGTTCTGAGCTTAGATTAAATTGCTCAGGGTTCTCTCTATCTGAGGCTTGAAATCCCTCTAGTACCAAGACAAGCTGTGGAGCTTTTCTGTACAATCTGTGCCACTGCCTAATCATCACTGTAATTATTTCCACCGCCCCCATCATATCCATTTGGAACTTCCTCTACTCAGTTTACCCTTATTTGGTCACATCCTCTAACAGGCATAGCTGTGAGGAGTTGATCTCTGTGCCCTTTTCAGGACATCTGCTGCTCAGCAGGTAATATTACTCTTAAGAATAGTCTAGAGACAGGGTTTTTCAACGAGAAACTTCTTTCAGGTTTTTACATAAGCACAAATGAATGCTGTTGCAGTGCACCTGAGAGGAAATTTGAGAGCAACAGAACACCTGTGAAGAGGAGGACAGCCATTAAAAATACTTGGTTTACTGACCATATAGAAACAAAAACAAGTTTAATAATCTGAGCCCTAATTATTTCTTACTCTATAAAAATAATGTTGGGGAAGGATTGATCTCAGAAAGTTTAGTCTCTCTCTAAAAGGGTTTATTATGTAATTCTGCAGATATAATAATCCCATTATATACAGTTAACCTGTGTTTTACACTGTGCTGGCACAGCAGTCGTTACAAGCAGCAGGACTTTTAAGTTCAAAGCTGTGGATGAACTTGGTCTCTTTACTCAAGTAAAATAGCTTTATTTGAATGCTTTTTTCCCTTCTGTGTATTTTTGGTAAGGTTTTCTTAGATGCCTGGTGTCATGGGTTGGCACTGGTCAAATGCCAATGCCCCCACGAGTATATGTTTTTCCCAATAAACTGCTGTGAGATGTGATCAAGAACAGAGCAGAGCAGGCCTATAACTTGAAACAGGAAAAGAACATTTATTAACCTACATAACAACAGACAATAGACACAGAAAGCAAACCCAATCACCCAAAGGCAGAAG
>QVAJ01000093.1:2723129-2789234 GCA_003546035.1 Mixornis gularis
GTGGTCACCAAAGGTGCCAACATCCAAACCGGGCCACTGATTGGTTTGACCTCAGCTTCCTGAAAAATCTTACTTCCCTCAAACCACGACACCTGGATAACCTCTTTTTATATCATAAAAGGAAGTCAGATCAAGATAATTCTTACCAGTACCTTGTTATTTTGACCCTTTATCAAAAGAAAATGAAAGGATCAACTATAATTTCTCAAGGCCAGTTCACTTATTTCAGGGATGCCAGAATAATAGTCGACATTCAAAACACTTCTAGTTTCTTCCCTAATCTAATTACTTCTCACTAGACTCTTGAACTCTGTTTGCAGTAAACTTCAGTCAAATGCAAATCCTTGTAGCCTTGTAGAGTTAAAGAATTTGGAAAATAAGCTCAGTATCCCTGGCCTGAAAATCCAGGAAGGAATATCCTATGTTATGTTCTATACAGTAAGAGTATCTCTCCAACAAGGTGCCACACTAGGTCAGTCTAATTACCTCTGCATTAAGCTTGAGGCTGAGTGGGCACTCTGGAAATTGTTTCTTGGGCGTCCAAATTATATCTCAACATCTACAGTTTCTAGTATTGCAGATGTCATAGGATGAAGATTTTCCCACCTTTTTAAATTGCTTTATAAATTCCACCTTAGAGGATTAAAATGTTTCACAAAAAAGCACGGAGATCCAGAACAGGTGTGAGTTTGAAATCCATAAATGATTTTAATATTTTCATTTTCTGTAATGGAGAATTAGGATATGAATCTGTATTATGGTCACAGAAGTCTATTTTCAGACACTGAAAACTGATCTAAGAGCTGGAGAAATTGAAATTCTTTCTCCTATACTCTATATCAGTTATTTCTGCCCAAGAAGCTCAAATACAGTGAAGAAAACACATAAAACACAAATGACTTTATAATCTATTAATGCAGGAACAATTAAGATTGTCTACAATTGTGTATGTATTCACATCCAATAAGTGAAGGAAATGCTTCTGCAAGTTTGTTTCATCTGTGGTTTGAATATAGTGTTTAAGAATACTTAAGGTGACAATGGTTCAAAAAATGAGTCCTTTTAATCCTGTGTATTCTTCATGACTGTCTTTCAGTCACATTCCAATCCTCAGAATGCAGCCCTACTTCAGCCCTCTCAACTCCACCCATCAGAATGAAATCAAAAGGGAGGATCAGGATGTGTGGCAGGGGATTGAAAAGGGGGATAAGACCAGTCTTTCCAACAGTATTACAAAATTAGATTAACTTCAGCTCAAGAGACCATAGGAGATATTTTTCCCTTCAGTTACCTCTAGTAAATTACTCCAGCTGGTGGCTAGCTTTGTCCAACAGTATCAGAATGCTTGGTGTCACACTGATTAACATTCTGGGGTGTCTCTGCAATGCACTGACCTGCTAGGTGGCTGTGCACATGCCTAGATTTCTGTTTGGTTTTGTCTCACTACTTATTTTTGGTGCTTGTCAGAATCTATGGGATCTTGAATAAAAATAAAGCTTCCATAGTGACATTTTGTTGCAAAGGATTCTACCAATATTAATGTGAAATGCATCAGAAAATGTCAAGATTATTTAACATGTTGACTTTTCTGCACTGTAAAGTTTTGGCCTTATAGAGCACTATAGCCATTTTGAGAAACAAGTGGACCCTTTCTTGTTGCAAATTTATGCAGCCTTTTTTTGTGCATTTAATAGTAGGAAAGCTCTGACTGTATGTAGAGCAATTGCAGGTGGAATTGATGTGGTCTGTGATCACATTTTTTTAATGTGGATGTGGGGAACAGGGAGGAAACATTCCATTAGAAGTGAAATAAAGGAAGGTGAGAGAAAAGTCTTGCAAAGTAGGGAACCAAAACCTGTTTTGCTTGATGCACAATGTGAGGAAAAAGGACAATTTCTGCAATTAAAAAAAAAAAACAACAAACCCAAACCACATAGTAATTAGCAGAATTCCAGGACCTTTAGGGCACAAATTTAGACACTTGTTTAGAATAAAAAGCCTGTACTTAACACTACTATACATAGCCCAATTGACTAAGGATATTTTTAACCAATGCAAAGGACCTATAGTGAGTAAAACCTTAATTTTGTTACCTTCATTATATGTGTTAAAGCTAGTGGAGTTTATCTGCGTTTCTTGATGTTACTAATTTTAGAGCAGAGGTTTTTGCTTTGCTATTTTTCATTTTCTGCTCTTTCTGAAAGGTCTGATGATGATTATTTGCTTGTTTGTTTGAAGTTTTTAGTGAAATAGTTTATTTGTATTTGGTCTCTGTAGTATTTTTCAGGGGTAAATAGAGATTTATTGTTTCTCTTAATGTTTCCCTTTAATGTTTCCCTTTCTTCTATCATAAATACTCACTGAAATCTTTTGTCCTTTAGTGTGAGAGATATCAATTTGAGATGCAAAGGGAAGGGAACATTTGGAGAAAGAACAAGTGAATTGTATCCAAAATGTCATCTCTATACTATCCAACTAAATAGGTAGCTCTTTCTCTCTTTTTAATACCCCATTTCCCAAAACTGATATTTTCAACCAGTTTGAAACTTCAGAATTAGACATTTCATATAGTATTTCCAAAATTGCAGACAGTCCTTACCACTGGAAGATACTGGAAGATACGGGGAGAGCAGAGAAAATCATTGAACCTGAGAATTCATGGATAGATACTGCTACTCACACACCTTTGCTTTTCTGATGTGCATAAAGAATCAATTGATAATTCCACTAAAAGCCTATATGGAAGAAAGAAAATATTATCTCCTCCAAAAGTGAGTGTGAGTGGTTATCAAGACCAAAGGACTATTAGCTGGGGATTTAATAAAATGTGATATAGAAAATTTATATTGTTTTTTTCCTCAATCTGCCCCAGCTAAAACATATCTCTTGGTCAGTTTATCCTTTTTTAACCCATACAGTACATCACAAAATTAAGATAATTATGTAGGACACAAGAGATAAATACAGAAGCTGTCTGTCATCAGAAAAAAAAGAGACAAATATAAACCACTCACTTGAGGATGCTGGGGTCAGAAGCCAAGAACATTACTGTCAAATGTTGTATGTTTGCAAATTTCCAAATATTAATAATAATGATGAAAATTTTTAGCTTCCAACACAACCTACAGGAGGGCACAAATAAGAGCAAAGGGAGAGGAAATTCTTTGTAAATGACATCTACTAAAAGAGGTGCTCTGCTCTTTTCAAATCAATTCAAATGACTCTTGAGCCTCTAACACTGTTAAGTTTCTTAGACAAAGTCAAGAAATTTAATATTTCCCTTCTGTTTTGGGATCAGTTTTATCCAGCTCGGATTTCTGGTTTTGTATCTATAAAGTGACAGGGAACAAAATGGGAATCTCTTCATACTTTGTCAAGCTGTCAGCTGTTCAAGTGCTATAGTCATAGTGCACACATGCTCATCACAGAATTATTAACATTTGGAAGATCAATTCTCCAGAGTCATTAGACACAACAAAAGACAATTGACATGTTTGTGGTTTCGGTATCACCTCTAGTTTTTAATTACAGAACCAGAAGGGAACAATATCTGCGCTGTGTTTTCAGTCTTTCAGTGTCAAAGAGATTCAGAAAAGTGAGCAGAGTTGGAGGAAGGAGTTGTCTTGCACCATGACAAGGGCACTTTTCCTGGAGAAAAAGATGAAGAATGTATGAATTATGGCAGTGGAACTGTAACAGAGATTGCAGAAGAAACAGGATGCCTTGGAAGAGAATGGGGAAATGCTGAAACGCTGAAACATTCTCCTTAAAATGAAATACAGAATAATGTTCAGAATCAGTTACATTCTAATATGCCCAAATGAAATCCTCAGGCTGCATGAAGAGACTGAAGGGAAAAAAATAAGTAATATTTAATTAAGAATAAAATATACTTTTTTTGCAATCTTAATTTTTTAACTCATTTTTTCAACACCAGTGATTCTAAGGATCTGAGACTGTTTATCGCTTAATTTCATTCCTGCTAAACACCATAAATTCCTGAGTTCTCATTGAAATATGTTTTCATATTTTTCTCTGGAAGCTTCTTGTATTACAAGACTTCATCTCCCTTCTCACATATTCTTGCGACCAACACTGAACACACCAAGGGTGCAGTTACAGTCTGTTCTGTTTCTTATTCTCAAGGGAAACCTGAACTCTGCAACACGTGAAAAAGACTAATGGAAAGTAATTATTAACTCTAGCTCTCCCTTAGTTACTGAAGTAACCAGTAGCTTTTCTCACTAGGCTTAAAATATTCAGATCTTCCCTCAATTTTGACAGTTTCTATTTGGTCAAGTCTCTATTTAACTTGCTTCTACCAGTCACTCCCATAATTTCTGTCCCCTTTTTAAGCTTAACCCAGATTTACTTTGTAGGTTCTAGACAAATAGATCCCACAATTACATCTCTGCACATGCAGAGTACCTTGTCTTGCTATTTTCCAACTTCTTTCAACAAACAATGTCATTAGATGTCAAACCTTATCATATTCCTAGTTCAAAAAGTAGCAGTTAACCTTTTTTACCCTGATGTTTTCCAGGAACTCTTTTGTCACATTTCTACCCACAGCTGTCAAATTACTCTATATGTAGCACCCTTAATGATAGAAAAGATTGATGATAATTTGAAATATCCAAAGATCATCTTATGCTTTGGCACTAATAAATACTTACAGAGGACTTATCTGTAGCTACGCTGCCCACTGTTTCTCTTTTTTATGCAATTTAACCTGATAGTATGTCTTGAGCTAACCTAATTAATCTACGCTAAACTTTAAGGACACCTTAAAGTGTGTTGGGCAATGCTTTCTGACAGCTCACCTTTAAATGCTCATCGGAGAGCTCATCATACAACAGTAAGACCACAGACAGCAGGCTATGAGATTTTGATGGGAGGTAATTATTCAGATAGAACTTCAATAAAGCAGTGTTCCTTGTGTTAGAGGAACTTCATCTGAAGCTATGTTTGAGAAACTCCAAATCATTTAATTTATGGAGTCAAAACTTAATGTTAGGCTAGTGACTTGGCAGCTACTTAAAATGAAAACCGTACCATGAATGAACTCCAAAATTGAAATTATCTCTAGAACTTTTGACAGATGGACAAGGCTGGTGGTGAATAAATTTGTAAGATGTGAAGAAGACAGATGGCCAGCAACATTAACGGCTATACTGATGTATATATGGCATATACCCCAGGTATATGGGGCAAAAAAATTATCTGCTGTCCCTAATGTTTAAGACAAAGGTTTAAAGAAACAGAGATTCTTTATTGGTCTGAAGGAGATAAGGCCCACCAATTTCTGTAGCCAATAGGACATGATAAGCCATGCAAATGCAATGTACTTGCTTTGATGTCTCAGTACTACAAATTCAAATTTCAGAAGAAAACATGCAGATCAAGAGTAGTGTCAGCTGTTTAACACTCTGAAAGGACAGGTGACCATTACCAGCTAAGATGTTTGGAAATATTTTTTTATGGATGCTTACTGCAAAATTGACACACATCTTGGAAATGTGTTATAAAACCATATTTATAGCTTTCTCACCTTTCTTCAGTAAGCTCTAATAGGGCAAATGACAAACCAAGGGCAAAAAGAGAAACCAGAAGCACTTAAGATATGAATTATCATTTGAAAAAAAATTGAGTTTTTCAAAACGTATGAATTTGGAGTAAAATTAAAAACTTAGAATTTTGATGTGTCTCATTCTATTTCTTTGGCAGAGAAAATAAAAATATAGTAAGGAGTATACAAACACATTAAATAACATGTATGTCTCAGCTAAAAACAAAAAGTGTACACAATATCTACAAGCTGTACTACAAGCTTTGAAAAGTGATAAAAGGTGCCAACCATCAAATGAATGCAGTCAGGCACAAGTCATCCAGAATAGTAGGAACACACAGGATTCCAGACAACTAGAGAAAACACAGTGTAAAACCCCTGCTGACAAAACCAGCCGCAGAAGGGAACCACCTGACCTCCCAAGGTTATTCTGGACAACTTGAGAGAGATGAGTCCTGAGATGAAGTGGGAAGAAAAAGAAGAAAAAGTAATAAACATGGCAGAGCAGGAAAGGTATGGGAATGGCACATAATTAAAACAATCCACCAAAGGGGAAAATGTTTACAATTTATGAAATTGCTCAGTGCTTCTTTTGCATATGCCAGCTGAACAGGCACAAACCTCCCAGGCATGCACAAACACAGAAACTGGCACTGAGTAGACCACTGAATTGTTTTGAGCTTCTGTACCAACCATACAAATGGAGGCAGGTGAAATGCTCAGCACATTACCTATGGAGAGGCTTAAAAAGCCGTACAAATCAATATTAGAAGAGCAGCATTAGCCTGGTTCACATCAGCATTAATGGGGAAAACACTATACAAGGAAACAGTCTGAAAGCATAAGAGACCCACCAACTGGCAAAATACAGAAACTCCCCCTCCAGGCAGCCAGGAGAGACACATATTGATACAAACAGTCTAATTTTAAAAATTATTCTGTAAGTTCAACGAAATGCTGATTTTAATTTTTAAGTCATAAGGAGCTACATAGAGAGATAAAAATCATGCTAACAGAATCAACACAGACGTAATAGAAATGATTAGTTAAAATAAAATAAAATTACAGCTGTGTTTAAAAAAATAGGTGTTTTCTAAGTTGTTGTACAAAGAATGAAAAATCACTAAAAGATCATAAGAAGGGATGAAACATACTTTTGCAGTACAATGATAAAGAAATTATTGCAGAATCCAGTTATGTGTAGGACAAAACAGTTTTCCTCCTTTATATTGTTTCTCTCATATCTTATTGATTGCCATTTCTTTTCTAGTGGCAGTAGATCAAGCTCAGGAATTCAGTGTTACTGGCAAAACTCAAAAAAAGTATTTTGAATGACCATGAGTCTTCCAAAAGCTGTCATCCTCAAATAAGGCTATGACGTGGCTATGCCTGATTTAATGACTTGGAAATGCAAACTAGGTTTGATTTTAACCCTAATAGGCCCATACAAAGAAGAAACCATAATGAATGTGAACATCTAAGTGAAGGCAGTCAGTCTGGCAAGTCTTGCATGTTAAAATCGAGCACTTTAAGCCACTTGTGTGAGGAAAAGAGTTTTGTTCTCAAAACGCTTTCTTCTCTCACAAGGGTTTGAAATTCATAAATAGGAAGAAATTTTATTTTCAGGACATAATGTACAACCATGGGAGATATTCCTGCTCATGCACTGCTTACCACTAACATAATCAACAACTTTATTTTGTCTTCTTATTCAATAAAGACTTGGAATTTTGCCTTTTCCAGTATTTTGTCCTGAAAAAGCTTTGTGTACTCAGGGTGAGCTGTTTGTTCACAGCTTTGAAAAAAATTGAATTGAATTGAAAAAAATTGAAAAAAAATTACAGATTTTTAGAGCCAAAAAAAAGTGAAAAGAACAAATGAAAAAAATCCTCAAGTCAATTTATCCATTAAGTTATTCACTGATGGGATATGCAAGTGAGAGAACTCTAAGCCAGAGTACTGAGGAATGACATGGCCAATTGTAGATGTCAGCTGTTACTTTTAAACACACTATCTCTTATTCATAAAAAAGCCCACTAAACTTCTAGCTGGAAGGAAATTTTCATCAATGATGGATTTCTTTGGACAAACTCAGATATGAACTGCCTATTTTTTAGACCTTCAAAAAGACATATATATTTTAAATGCAGGCTGAATATTCTTGTTTTAATATTCACAAAATTTCAAAGTTATATACTATAAGTGATTTAAACTCAGGATAAATGCATATTTTCATTCCTATTAAAGTCTGTGAAGCCAATATTTAGCCCCAGGCCTGTACTTAGGGCTTCTTTCATGCAGAAATTTGAAAGATTTTCTCCTAATGTTTCCAATCCTTTGAACATGGTGAACTAAAGGCTGGAAAACGTGCACTAGAAGGCTTCTCCTACAAAAATAAGGAAAAAGGAAGAGGACTAAATCTCTAAACTCTAGTGGACTAGTAAAACAGGTTAATTGTAGGATAAAGTCTATCATGTATGAGAAAGCGAGATTGCAAAATGACAGGTGATTAAAAAATTATCAGTCCTCTCAAACGTCACTGCAGTTCAGAGTAAGTTCCTGATGAGATATTAGTTGAGCAAGTATATGTGAAAAACTTAATTTCTTTAAAAAAACCCTAAATGATAAAAAGAGCCCCCAAACAAATTAAAAAAACCCAGACTTCCAAACCTACAAGTTTGTTTTACTTTTGATTATTCTATGGCTTATTACAGATGAGATCTTGACGATTGTATGCACAGGCTGGAATCTATCTTATCGACCAGCCATGGCATTCCATCATACCATGATGTCTTAGCTGCCACAAAGTGGAGGTATCCTGCAGGAGTGGGGAGAAAGGCAGAATTGAACACATCACTCTTCAACAAAACAAAAAATATCCCTCAGCTCCTCTGTCTTATGATTTGACATCCATAGTGAACTTGAAATATCAAAGAAGAATTATTTGCCAGTGACATAGATGAGTGCCTAAGGCATATTTCAGCACAGGAGAGGATCTGACCCAGCACTTACTTTCTGGTGTGCCACCCCACACAAGGGATGTTTGTGTGCAGTGGTGCAACGATTGTTACAGAATCAGCAAAGCACACAAACTTTTATTGAAGAACTAGGGAAACATACATTGAGAAACACCTGTGTTAAACAAGATCTAGTTTATCCAGAGTGAAAATCTACTATTAAAAATGCACTGAAAAATTAAATTGGGTTTGAGGCAGAAAAGGGGCACTGCTGTAGTAGTTTCAAGGTCAGAAGTGTTCTCTCTCATCTGAATCTGAATGGAGTAAATTCTAATCTCAGAACAGCAGTCTAGGACCTCAAGATCATTTGCTTTGGCTAGAAGTGAAAACACTAGATCATTTTTTTTTCTGATTCATTTTGTGTTCATGCCTCATGATATACTATCTTGGTTTGAAAGACAGATGTCTGCTAAGGAAGGCAGGAGCCTCCCTTTAAGATGTAAGCCCCTTCCCTCTGAATTATAGTTCTGAAATAAAGGGGTTGTCAGGCAAAAATATGGGAATAGGAATAACAGTTCTTTACTAGGAAAACTAAAATAAAGATGTAGTGGATAAAAAAAAAAAAAAAACAACAAAAAAAGCCCCAACCAAACAAATAAACCAAAAAAAAACCATTGACAGAGTCAGAATACAACCTGCACTCTGTTGGTCAGACTGTTGGTAACAGTCCAGTTGGCTGCAGTCCTCCTGGAGTGACAGATGTTCTGCTGGAGCAGAGATGATCCTGTAGAAGAGTGTGGTTTTCCTCTGAAGGTCCAGTGGTGGTGAGATGGGTCTGGTCTTCCTCTCGGAATCCAGTGGAAAACAGGCTGCCCTAATGTTCTAAATCTCAGATTTTATCCAAGTAGGAATGCTGGGCTCCTCCCCCTGCGTGGAGCATCTCACAGTGGGATGATGTAATTGTATCAGTCACTCAGTGTGACTCAATGGCCCATTAACAGAAGATATCCCCTGGAGGGAGGATGGGTCATGGAAGAGATAAAGAACACTGCCCTGCCTGGTTTTAACAGCTGGTGATAGAATACATACCTTTGGTTACATCTTGCACTGCAACCTAAGACATATACCTTGGTGTGATTACCGGTCACCAAGAAGATGAAAAGAAGCTTGCTGTAATGTCCTGGACTCTGTAGACTCCTAGCTGGACTCCCAGAATCCTAGAGGAGTGAGACAAGGTGCAGCAACTTGCAGAACCTCAAGCATTATCCACTATAGTGGAAAGTTTTGAACTCTTTTACAGTTTCTTCTCTGTTTATTTTCGGATATGAATGCTCTCTAATGTTCAGCATTTTCCATATTTAATCTTCTGATTTGAAAAAACACATCAATATCACAAAATTTTAACCTTTCTTCAGCGAGCTTTAAATTCTGTGGAAATTCTTTCCCTCTGGTGATGGAATCACCCACTTATCACCTACCATATCAGAAACAGTAAAAAATATCTGAACATAACTTTTGAGTATCATCTTAAATTCAGAGAAGTAACATCAGCATAATCTTAATACTATTATTATTATTATTATTATTATTATTATCCAAAGCAATGCAAAAAAATATACTGCTGACCATATAGGAGAGCAGAATGGCCTCAGGAACAATAAGCTCTCTGTTCTTTCACAGGGGAAGGACCCTTGCAGTTCTAACAACATCACTGTTGTCTGTATTCCAGAAATCAGACAGAAAGGTTTTGGATATCCCTCTTGAATGTTCTGATGGTCGGTCCCACAACACCACAACTCCAAACTTTTTTCAATGCAAGCTTTCAATGCCAGTACATTCTCACATTCTGTTTCTACCTCTTGATCCACGATTATATATTTGTCACATTATATTAGAAAAAGTATAATCTGTCCTATGTATCTCATTATATCCGTATCTTTATCACCACTTTCTTTTAATTTTTTTCCAAAACACAGCTAAAATATGTGCCTTCTGTTCACATGAAGAAATGGACAATCTGAGTAAGAAACATGCCAATTTTTTTAATATTGTGTTTGGCAGGACATCAATCAGCAACTCATCTTTGATCAGATTCCTCAACTGTCAGTGGCTGACAGAAACTGCTTTATCACTAGTCTCTAGAAAGAGGAAGTGAATTCCCCTAATCTAGGTAGCCTGATAAGCATTTTCATCCTGGTTTCCCCCCTACAGTTCAGTCTGGTTAGAATCTGCTTTTTAAAAGCTATCTCCTAATTGCAAAAGGAAGTTTTCTAGTTTTTTAGTGGGACATCAGAGCACTCTCAGTACATCAGAGAGCCGTGAACCTCAGAAGAGCCTGAGAAGAAAGTTGCTGGGTAATGATGCTGGTTTGGGTCCAATTCTAGTTTTCCATATATCCTCTCCTCACCACAACCTCACAGGGAGTCACCGTGGACCTAGCAGGAGATAAAAACAGGAGACAAGACTTTTGCCGGAATAATTTTAGATGCGTTAACCCTTTTACAGAGAAAACAATCGTTTGTGCATGCAGGGCATGTGGGGGGGGTGCATGGGGGGAGCGGGAAACAAATAAAGCCTCCTGATTTCCTAGCGAAACCTGAAGGAGAAACCTGGTCTGGAAATCTAGAGAATAATTTTTTTCTTGGGGCTTTTTAGTGCCTTTGGTTGACAGTAGTTAGAGACCACAATACAGGAGGAAAATAACAGAATTTTCTAGGCTGTTGTCAGGAAGCACTGATTCTTAGCAGACCTAATCCTTACCATTCATAACCTATGTATCCCTGTATATATATGCAAAATATAAATACACATAAGCTATATGTAGATTCTCTATGTGAATTGCAGAACTCAATATTTAATAGATCCAACCTGTCATCTACCTTCCTCCGAATACTTCTAAATATTTACAGACTTCTCTATGATTTACTCTCAATTTCCCAATCTGCTGACACCTTAATTAAAAATATTCTCATTAAAATCCACAGATCAATAATTTAAATTAAAATCTAGCCATAAAATCTAGACAGACTGTGTGTTTTGCAAGAAATAGTACCAGAAAATCCAGAGCTCTTTGAAAGTCTCATGAAACCCATGATTTCACCTACAATTTAGGACTTCAAATTCTACTAGTTATTGAGCTTCTTATTAAAATCCTGAGTTTTCAACTATAAGGAGGAGTCATGCTTTTTCAACCAATACAACACTATGCTAAACTGTTTTTCACTTAGGATAAGGATTTCCGATGTGTGCTATCCCATGGTGGTATCTGGCTTCTTGGCAGCTTTCATAGACGACTGTCAACTTGCAACTAACATGTCTGTCAGGTGGTAAGGCGGCTGCTGATGGGCTTCATCACTTCCCCAGATGTCTTCCTTTTTAAACTTCCCATTAACTCAGTCAAATCTGTGCATCTGTCTGCAAACAAATTAACATGTTCTATTATGAAATGAGGAGAGACATGTTTTTTCTATAATTGACTGTTCTATACCCTTTTGGTTGAAATGTCATAAAGTTATCCTTGTGCTGTCTTTTACTTCATGTAAGATAGATCCACCTTTTGATATGTCAGTTTCAGTTGCTCTGTTATAATTTTCTGAGGGTATGAGGTTTTTTCTAAGTGTTTGTATCAGGTATACTTTGTGTCTAGAAGCTGTAAGATGTTTGACCTAGCCCCTTTGAAACTGCAATGAAAGGGGAAAAAAATTAACTTTGGGCATTTCATCTTGTTTGTTCTCCAGAGGCAGAGTATCATTAGTCATCCATCTATTTGGTGTTGAATTGTATGTCAGTGACTGAGATATTTGTCTGTCTGTTACAAAACTTAATACTGTCATTGAAGCATTGTTTTCCAATTTCCTCAAGGCAGCAACATTTTCTGCATTGAGTGACCTTTAGACTACATCACTAATATTCTTTTTTCTTTAATATGAAGTGAATCTGTTAAACTAGAATACAGTTTTCATCGTCACATATTTAGACTCTTAGATAAGATGGTGAAGAACTGTGCGACCTTCCTTTTTACACACCATGTGGAAATCGCCACAGAAACAGATAGCTGAATGAAAGAAAGAAAACAGTGCTGGACAATTGCCTTTCAAAAATCTACACCTGAGGTCAGTCATTAGCTTTGCCAGCTATGTAGCCAAGCAGCAAAAGGTGTGAACCAGCAGAGATGCAAATGTAGTGACCTTCAGACAGTGCACTAGACAGTAGGATTTAGTTCATTTGCTTTGATTCTCATTGAAAAAAGAATGGTGAAAAGGCACCAAAGAAGCATCTCCAAATGAGGTGCCAAGAAATTTATTCCCTGCTTGTTTTATCCAGAAAGAATTATTTTTAGTAAATCTTTTCTTATTTCTGGACATCCATTTAAATAACACACAAAATAACTGCAACAAAATTCTTGTTTTCCATCCCCCAGAGCAAAAACTGTTCTTGACACTTTTATGGATCTTTAATGCCAGTTCATAATGGTTGCCAGGTTGATGGAGCACTGAAATTTGAGAGACAAAAATATACTGTATTATCTCTATATGCTGAATGCCATGAAACCATCAGGGAGGGGAAATTGCTACCCGAAAGAATTGCCTAGAATACTGATAAATCCTATTGGTAAAACTAATTAGTCTAATAATGCCCTACTAGGCTAAAGAAAAAGAAAAATATCTCTCTCACGATAATGGAACTGGTTGCCTGGGAAAAACATTATGCCTTACTCTCCTGTTTAGAAGTAGAATCAAACAACTCTGCGTTGAGTACTGAAATTCCCAAACTGTGAATTACACTTGCAAAGGAAGATTTCCAGCTACATCTTCTTCACTAACATATATCCAGAAACATTTAGAATCGAGAGTTAACTTGACATTCTGCTAGAGATTTTAAATGCAATGCAGACAGCTGCCAATTTTTTTTTTCGTTCTGAATTATTTTGGTTGGTTGGTTGTTTTGAGTTTTTTTCCTTCTAGTCTAGTGGGGGGGGGGAAGGGGGAGGAGGGATGGGTGTCTTTGTTTATTTGATTGCTTTTTGTTTAAGAACAATTGGTTAGGAAAGCATTCAGATATGCCTTGATCCACAGAATTTTTTAGCCCTATTTACAATTAGAATATAGCTTCTCAGTTACAGGATTCTGATACTATTTACATTCATAAAAATAGATTACGTAACAATTTTCATACTTGCATCAAAGGATAGTTACTAATTGTTCACAGGTTTTAAAAAGATTCACAAAACTAGTCTTCCTTAAAAAAAAATTGTAAAAATCAGTTATTTGGATCTCTTTTAAGTCTTAGCTTTCACCTATCTGTCCTTTTTAAACATTTCCAGTAATGTTTCTAATAAAGATCTGAGAAAAAAGAATCCCCTTCAAAAGACCAGGTGTTCAGAACCCATTAACTTTTCTTACTTTCACCACAAAGGGTAAAACAGAAATTGATTTGGGGCAGGTGCTCTCTTTTACTCATAGCTATCAGTAAATCTGATGTTAAAGTTTTATTATACCAGAATTATAAAAAAGCATCCCTCCCAAACTCCATAAAAGTACAAATCACTTGTAACTCAACCATTTTGTTTGAAAAGTATAGAAGTGTTAAATGCTGCAGTACTTTGCAAAGAAGTAACCTAGCTATTTGACAAGCTAATATTTGCTTTGGGAAGAGGAATAACTAAAACTGAAAGGAAAACATAATTCTGCCTTTGATTCATATTTTGAATAGAGATTAATTGATGGTTTTTTAACTAAATCCTCATATTATCCTCATCCTATCTACTTAGAAAATTAAAATTTACATTTATTCACAATAATATTTTAAAAATATATTTAATATATTGGGTTTTACCTACTAAGTCAACATATACACAAGTGTATTTGTGAAATTACTAACATATGATAATTCTGGATACTGTTTTTACATTGGAGTGTTCAGTTCTAGACTGAGTTCGGTTCTCTTCTTCTTCTTTAAAAACATCATGAAAGTTACATCCTGATCCACACTCTTTCACTCCTTTCCCCAATTTCAACAGAATCGGAACTCTCAGGCCTAGGGCAGTTTGTTCTTGTAAAGTTTTGTTTGTTTATCCATTTGTGTGGTTATGGAATATTTCCTGGAAAGCAGTATGTAATATTAAGAAAAAATTCTGTTACCACTGTTCACTAGGTATTGCAGGAAAAAAAATCTAGTGAAGCTGGACCATAAAAATATTCTTATGACTCTCAATTCTACAATTTCTTTCTCCTCTGTTTTTTATGCCATAATTTCATTGGCCCTTCAGTTTCACAAGATGCTGGAATTTCCTTTTTCAGAACATATCAAAACACCCTGAGAAAATCTTTTTTAAAAGGTTGAGTTTTTCCCTCCATACACACAAGTAACTAATCTGTGACTATCTTGCTAAAAATACTCCTCTGTTGTTTCTTCTGTTTGGGAAAAATGTTCAAGTTGAAATAGCAATATATTAATTAAAAAAACCCAAAACATAGAATCATAAAATCATAGAAAGGTTTAGGTTCAAAGGCACCTTAAAAATCATCTAATTCCAACATCTCAACATCTTCCACTACACCAGGTTGCTCAGAGCTCCATCCAATCTAGCTTTGAACACTTCTATAGATTGGACATCAACAACTTCTCTTGGCACCCTCTGCCAGCATAAATTGGTTCAAATTGCTTTCTGATTCAAGAGGTACTCAACTAGATGTTTCCCTTGCTATAAACTCTTTTCAGTTTCTAAGTCCTTAGACTTTTTGTACTTTTCACTTGAGCTACCATCCAGATGATAATATTGTTAAATTACTAGCAGTAGATATTTAGGGGGGAAAAAAGGCAAGATGACATACCTGACATGAAATGCCTCTGATGCATTCTTCTCTCCATCACTGAATTAGGGAAAAACCTTGACATGGCAGAAGTAATTTGCTTCACAGGTGCCATTAAGCCCCTATTTCAGAAATGGATTTAATCTCTGTTTTACCACTCTTATTTTTTTGACATTCTCATTTGTACCAATGTAACAAAGTAGCATTGTTTTCTATGTTCAATTACTCTTTCCATTAAAAAAGCATGTCACTTATGTACCCCACTGACGCATTTTGGTTTGTTTGTTTGTTTTTAGTAGAAAATAACATTACCAATTCAGCATCTATTAAAATTAATAAATTTTACAGACCTATAGATACTCTCTCCTATGTCCTCTCAGGCCTGTCTCCTCGTAAGTAGTCTTTGAACATGTATATACTGTTATGATAATAACAAAGGGAAAACATTTATGCTACTACAGCTCACCAAATAGATCAGTATGGAAAAACAAGTTACATTAAAGAATATTTTAGATGTAGTTCTTAACTATTTATACAAACAAGTCTATTCATATTGTAAATGAAAATTAATGATACATGAATATTAATATGCTGCTGCTTTGTTAGACAAGATTGCAATTTGCTGACATTTTCATGTTCTCAAGTTTATCTAAAATGTCTACTGCTCAAGGGCAATATAATTTAAAAAGTACTTGAAAAATAAGGGAGGTCAGAGAGTCTTCTAGTAGTAAAAAAATACATTTAAAAGTTATATAAAATAGATGCTGGGAAAACATTTTTGCTGAGCCCTTTTCTGCTAAAAAATAGTTTCCTATAAGTCCAAAGGTTTCACAGAAGTAGTGAAATTTATCTGTATTGGAAAAGTCTTTATTTACATTGATCTAATAAAAAATTAGTAATATTACCTTTATATGCATAAATAATAATTATAATAGCAAAACATTAATAAAACACTCAAATAAGAGCATGCCATCAAAATATTTCAGTATTATCTAAGTTAGTATTTTCTAAGTTTAAACTGAAAATTCACTGATTCTTTTGAGGAAGGAATTTGAAAACCACAGAATAAGTAATGTCATGAGAGATAGTTTAACTTAATTACGACTGTTTCCCCAAAATTTGCAAATTCTCAGTAAGCGTAAGCCACAGCTGAGAATACTTTATTTTAAAATCATCTTGTTTACCAGAAGAGAAGAATTTACAAGGAAAGGAAAATCGCTTTACACACTATTGCAATCTTATTGAGAGAGAGAGAGGAAGTGTGTCAGCAACAACAGCCCTTTTCCATTTCTAGATGGAATTGTAAGTCTGAACAATTTTAGTATATGACGATACCAAGAAATCACCATTTAGCTTCTTTGCAATAACAAGGAGCATTATTAATCTTAGTCTGTTCCTAATTGAGATTCTTGAATGAGAAAAATAACTGTACCTCTAAATGTATAATATTTGCCACTTGTCAGAAAATGACAAAACGGAAAGAAAAATTCAAGATCAGTATGGTACTTAAAAGCAAAGGTCTATAGTTTTTCTATGAATACTGTGTATTAATGTCAGGTTTCATACTATTAAAATAGCTGTTTTGGAAAACACCTCTGTAAAACCCTGTAATCAGCTATTATTCTGCACTACATTACAGTTATTGCAAAACTGGTTCTGACAACATATACTGCCACTTAAAAATACTCTCTCCATAAACCATAAACCGATATATTTCTCCTTATCACATATCCAATAAAACATTTCAGATCTTTTTTAATCAAAGCTGTAGTTTCCTGAGTTATATCATATTAAGTGGTTAAACTCTGTAAATGAAAAGGTAGATGGTAATCAGTGGTTCATTTTGAGTGGAGAAAAGGGAGAAGTGATGTTTCATTCAGGTACAACCACATTTTCTGTGTCATAACCCTCTGCAAAATAGCATTCATATAAGCACATTTTACAGTGAGCTCTTACATCCACAGGGCAAAGCTTTGGCATCACAACAGGATTTACCCTGTCTCTGTCAAGGACAACACACTCACAGAGCAAACAACAGTAACCCAGGGATTCCAACTGCAAGAGGAAATACAGGTTGCTATGTAACAATTCATGTAGATTTTGCAGCAGCAGATGGACATTTTGAAAGCAATTGGTGCCCATTTGGCTCTTGTATCTTACCAGAAGTTAGAGTTTTAAAGCAAACCAGCCACAAAATGCATTGCACTTGTAGAACATGAGTCTGAACATATCTGATTCTTCTCTCTCATTTTTAGGATAATAAAATAATTTACTTTTCTACTTCCTGAGAAGTCAAAGCCCCAAAGCACAGCAGACATAACTTTCATCTCTTCCCTCCATCATTAAGAATAATTTCAGTTTTCTGAGGTAGAGTCCATTTGTGAGACACGCACAAGTGGACCCCTACAGCTTGTACAGACCATTTTGAAATCCATGGCTCACGCTATTGCTTTTAAAGTCCATTTCATTGCTTTCACAGAGGGGTAAATTAGTAAGCTTCCTGATCATTAGCATGGTCAAAAATGGGAAAACACAGGAAAATTAAAAACAGAAAAGAGATGCAGACAAAGTAGTCAGAACTATTTGTTTGTAACCTGCATATAAATACCTAGATAGATATGAATTTGGCAATGACAGTTCAAAAACTCTTGTGTTCAATTTCTTGGCTACGTACTTGTAAGTGTCTCTGACATTCAACATCAGCTGAAGTTGCTTTCCTTGCTGTAGTTTGACAAATGCAGGAGAGCTGATTTTTAGGTTCAAAAACCATACGGCTTTGAAAAGAAAAAAACCTATAGTCTTTCTTCTTTGTGAAGAAAGAAGCAGGAATAAGAAGAGAGATGTATAGCATTCCTGTTCTTTGGAGTCATAGAGTGACATACTTACCTTCCTTGTGAATGATCTCTGTCTGATCGGCCAAGCTTGAGGTGTCAGCATTACGGAGCAGGCTCCAAATATATGCAGCCATATGCACAACACTAGATATGTTACACCTGTATAAAAAGAGATTTTTTTGTTTTGGGAGGCTGAGCAGAGGACAATGATTTGGCTGATACTAATAATAGTCTCTTAGTAACAGTAGTGCATTTTTTCCTCATAATAACGCACAATTTGAAAAAATCTATTCAATAACAGATACCTTCCTGAACACCTCCCTTGTGATGGTTGGCTAAGCCATGCTAGCAGCAGTCATAACACACTATGCAATATCATTTCCTTCCAAGTGCTTTAATTTCATAAAGCTGGCAGACCCAGCATGCACAGGCTTTTAAAAATTCCCTTTCTCGCTCTCAAATCATTTGTTGTTACTGCCTTTCAGCTTGTGTGCTTCTGTAATCACTACCTGAAATGAGTCTGAACATTTATTTTAATTCTTTTGTAACCCATTTTTACTATTCTGATGGACAAAATACACTCTTATTGGCTTAAACTTCAACTGAGTTCCTGCAGCAGAGTACTCAGAATGAAACAAAACTTCCAGGTGCTGGCAGGATAACAACCATGCTAAAAGGGAGCCACTAACTCAAACACTGATTGGGAAATGACCCCAGCAATTGATGAGCAATTGCAAGCCACCCTGGTGTTCTTGTAAGCTCCATCAGGGAGCATGATAGTCCGTGATTATCCATTGTTTTGGGGAATTTACTAACTCTTGCTGTTTCTCTTGTTCAATTTCATTCACAGAATTGTGCAAGATTGGCCCCATCTGCCAAAAGAGACAGATGCACTTGAAAGCATAACTCCAAGTCATATTTCAGAAAGACATGAAGATATTTTGGCACCACTGTGAAATTCCCAGAAGCCATATAGGAAAAGGTAGCATAGTGAGTCAGTGTGTTCTGCAGTCCTTGAATCAGGAATACCCAGCTTAAGCCTCAAATGGGGGGAGAACCAGAGAAGTAGAAGTGAGAAAACTTGTGACTTGAGATAAAGAGAATACAACAGATAAAGTGAAAGCCTTGTACACAAGCCACGTAAACTGCACTCACTGCTTCCCGTGGATATGCAGGTGTTCACCTATTCCTGGGAAAGCAGTGTAGTATATGTTTTAAGATAAATTCGTGTTTCGAACTAATGTGGTGTGATATGTAACATATATTAATTCATGCTTGGAAATTAAAAGACCCAATATTGTAAAAAAACCCTAAGCAGGAGGCAGATTTGTGGTTGTGAAACACAGACAGTGTTTGAGTGAGGAAGACTCAAATTTACAACAGAAAAGACGTGGCTCAGTCGGAGATGGCTCCTTACCAGGGTTGGGCCGGAATACCCCCAGTGATTGATACCCAATATGCATCGGCGATAAGACAGCCAGGGCTGTGCATCCCAATGCCGGATTCCCATAAATCGAATCAAGCCCTCATCTCTCCCCGGAAAGAGGCTTCAAAGAACCAAATGCAAGAAAGAAGCTACATGAATATGCAAATTGAACAAAAGTGACAGATCTTGCCTTAAGGAAAATCAACTGTATAAAAACTATCCGGCAGAACACAGAGCTTGTAAACAAGAGGAGTGCGGCTCGATTGAGGCTCCCTCTACGTTCACCCGATACTCGATTCCCGCAATCGGAGTTGTCTCTTTTATTGTGGCTTTCCAAGATCGCTTTTCATAGCAAAATAAAATTGCTTTATATTAAATTGGCTATGAATCTTTTTACAACAGCAGGTTCAATCACACCTAACAGTGACTTGGGAATACAAACTATCACACCAAACATTCCCCTTGTTCTTCTGCTCTTTTCAGCTTTACATGGTGAGCATGACTCCATATGGTCTCAAATATCCCTGTGGTCAGTGTCAGCTGTCCTGGCTGGGTTCCCTCACAACTACTGGCATATCCCAAGCCTGCTTACCAGTGGGGCGAGGGAGAGAAAAGCCCTGGGCTCAGTGCAAGCCCTGCTCAGTGATAACTAAAACATCCATAAGTTAACATGGTTTTCAGCACAAATTCAAACCACAGCCCCATACCACCTACCATGAGGAAAATTAACTATATCCCAGCCAAACACAGAGCATTATCCACCCTTCATTCTACAGTGCTCCATCATGTTCAAGTAGCAGACTATCCAATACATCCTCACTAATGACCCCATCCCGCCTCTCCATCCTTTGATGAAATGCACATATCCCAGTTTAACTTTTCAAATTATGTCACCACATCAGACCTCAACTAAAGCAACAGCTTTTCAAAGGAACTCAGACACAGAACAATTCATTCTGGAAATTAATCAAAATAAAAAGTTTGTGTAAGCCCCCACAAGTAGATAATGTATGCAAGAGCTGAAAACCAATATTTTAAAGAACACTACAAAAATAACAGGTCATGCTAGAATTTCCTAGGTACAATTTTTACATGTAGAAAGTATAAACTGAATAATAGAGTCACATTAACATTTAATAATACAAGAAAATGCTCAATTTATCAATATAAAATGCTAAAAATCATGGCTATGGTCTTTTGACTGATATCAAAAAGCTATATACCAGTATCACATGTCATAATTTGTTTTGGTTGTTAGAAAGAATTGGACTTTGAGCCTGCTGGAGGTGAACATATAGAGGAAGTCGTGCAGTCAGGAAGGAGGAGCAAGAAGAAGCCCTTGCAGCACTAGAGGCTGGGGAAGAGGCAGCTGTAAAAGCAGCTGCCTCTGGAGGCCAGGTGGAGCTATTAATTGGGAGGTGCCAAAGAGCTGTAGAGGCCCAGGCAACTGAGTGCCTTCAGGGCTGTGAGAGGCAAAGCCTTGGCAGCACGTGAGGGAGGTGACCTTGGTCTCAGATGTCCTGTGCTGGGCTCCCACGTGCAAAGGTGACAGTGCCCATCCTGGCGGGAAGTGCCGGCCCCAGCATCTGCCCTGTGTCCCACCCATGTCCAGGCCAGGCTGTGTTGGCTTCGTGGGTCAGTGGGACTCAGCATCCTCTGACAAGTGACAGCAGCAGCCCAGAGCGACACAAAAAGCGCGAGAAAGTGAGTTTCTGAGCAAGCGCCAGCGTTGTTCTAACCCCACCACCCTGCTTGGTGTCCTCACCGAGAGCGAGTGGCCCGCAACTTTGCAGAAGACCAGGATCCTCCTGTGCCAGGCAGGATGGGCCAGGCCACGAGCTGCTTCTGCTCCAGGTAGGTTCCCCCACAGCCCGGGGACACATGGCCATGTCAGCGTGTGCAGCAGAAGGGGATGCCTTTCTCAGGGTCACCGCTCTCTGCTCTGCAGGAAGGTTCTCAGCTGCAATGAGGCTGAGCACAGCCATGGCTCTGAGCCACGGGCACCTTCTCCTCCTTCAGGAGGAACTGGTGATTGCCAAGCTTCAGTAAGAGCCTGTGTGTCCAGCTGCCTTTGCCCCATCCCTGTCCCTGGGGACATGGCAGGCCAGCTGGTGCTGCTGCTGGTCATCATCCTCAAGGTGAGCACTCCTGACCTGCCACTGCAAAGCGTCCTGTCTTAAGCCACCATTCTCCAAGGCTCACTGGCAGCCCTTGGCCTTGAAGGACTTCCTGAGAAACATCCCTGCCAAGATCCTCGTCACAGACCTCTACGAGGACTGGATGGCAGCTGTGCAGATGGCCAGTAGGGAGGCCAAGATCTCTCAGCTAAAAGTGTAAGTGTGGGCAGCAGCTTGCAGCTCTGCAGCAGGCACTGCTGGGAACCTGGCACTCACCAGAAAGGGAATACTCTCATGAAGAGGCTGTGTTCTTGGGCGGCTTCCTCTTGCCAGCTAGCAGTCCCATTGTGGGGCAACGCACGGGGAGCCTTTCTTTGCATGGGCTCAGGGCAAATCCAGATCTGGGCAGCAGTGCCATGCTTCCTTCTTTCAGGAGCACTGACCCCAGGCTGAGAGTGCCTGCAAAGCCCCACGGCACAGCCGTTGGCTGCTCCCTGCCTGAGGCCAGCTCTGGGGACAGCCAGATGTGGGCTTGCTGATGAATGTTGCTTTCCTGCTCCCTCAGGGTAGCCTCCTGAAGTTGTCTACTGCCAACCTGCTCCTCCTGGAGCAGCTGCTGGCACTGCTGTGGCACATCAGCCAGCATGCATCCACCAGCCACATGACCTGTGGCAACCTGGCCGTCTGCCTGGAGCCAAATCTGCTGAGCCCACTGCAGGAAGAGCAGCTGGAGCTCCAGGCCATGCTGGCCAAAAATGAACAGGTGGTGGTGTCTTCAGCAGCCAGCTGCAGCCCTGCTGGCCAAAGCCAGCTTGGTTGCCCAGAGTTGCCTGTGCTTGCCTGGCAGCCCCCTGTCTCCAGCCAAGGCCTCTGTGGGGACTGCATGTAAGAGTTGCCCCCCAGCCAGCACTACCCTCCTGTGCAAAGGCAGGGCTCAGCAGTGATGGCAAGGGCTGCTTGGCATGCTCTCAGTCCCCCGGGCTTAGAACGAGGCTTTTCTGTGCACAGGTAAAGGTACTGTTGGACTTCATGCTGGAGAACGCAGACAACATCTTTGCAGAGGAGACTGCTGGCCTGGAGGAGTCACCAGCACTCACAGAGATATACACAGGCAGGAGCGGGAAGGTAGGCTTGTCCCAGCCTGGGACTTGGGCTCCCAAAAATGTGCACATAAAGAAGACAAATGGTATAGGGATTCCCTGTGGGCTTTGTTTTGTGTGTTCTTGCCCTACAAGACATCACAAGCTGCACATGCTTTTTCCTGCTAGACCTGCTCTGGGAAGAGCAAAGTAGCCCTGCAGGCAGAGCAGACAAGGAGCCCCAGGCAAAATATCTGTCCCCATGCATTTCCCTTGCTGCCAGAAATCCATCAAGAAGATAGCATAGAAGCCACAGTGCTGGAGGCTGAATAGGCAGAGGTATGTCAGCAGCAAAAAGCCAGGCGCAAGGTGTCCCAGAGAGGCGCCCAGTTTCTCAGAAGCCAAGAAGCTGTTGTGCCTTCTGCTGACCACCCATCTCTCCACCCTTTTGCCTGGCTGGCTTGCTTCCTTCGTTGCTTCCTTCCTTCCTTACAGGCACTGCACTGACACATGCTAGCGCAAACTGGACAAGTTGCTTCTCCAATGCTTTAGGCACATGTCTTCTCAATGGATAAAAGACTTGCAGATGGGAGCAGGAGGGGATGAACTGTCAATTTGAGGGAGCTCCTGCTCATATGCCACCTAATGCCAGCTCCCTTCAGTCTCTTTGGGGACTGCTGGACTGCGTGAGAGGGGGCTGATCGCAAAGCAGCCTCTAGTCTGTGGAGCTAATCAGGCAATTTGGTAGTTGCTGTGTTACTCCTCCAAGCTGTCTCTTGCCACCTCTCCCCTCCAGAATTCTGCTTTAGGTGACTCCAGATTTGCCTCCAAGCAAAGAGAGTGAGAGCTCCACAGAGGCCCTGGATAAGGCCGAAGCCCTGATGAGCCTTCCCAAGTCAAGCAGGTAAAAGGCGCTTGCATTGGCTCCAGCAAGAAGGGACTTAGCTCGTGCCTCCTGGCTTTGCCCATTTAATCCACCTGTGTGCGTCAAGGCTTGCAGACTACCCCCAGGCGGAGGAACCTAACAGGAAACTATGGCGAGAGGAGGCCTGGGCTGGAGACAAAGAATACCAGCCCGAGGGGAAGAGGAGAAAGAGAGACAGCAGGAGACAACAGGCCAGGAAGCCCAAGTACAGAGATGCCAGGCTCTGCTGCCTGCCTTTCTCTCCACACTGTCCTAAGTCAGCCCAAGGTGCTGGCAAGGGGTGCCGAGGGCTGCTGCTGGCGAGGGCTTGGCAAGAGCTCCTCTGCAGCCCTTGACTTCTGACATGGCCATGTGCTGTACCTCCACAGGAGGAGTGCTCTGCATGGGAGAAAGTGACCGAGGGAGAGGTGTGAAGATGGTGCAGCTGCAATGCCTCTCCCTCCACTTCTTGGTGTAGCTGTCTTTTGAGCTGCACTTTTGAGATAAAGTTTCAATCTCGAGGCCTCTATTTCAAAAGTTCTAGCTCAGGTAGTAAAAGTAGAAGTACAGCTACAGAGGTAGGTCTTGCTATTGGGATAGGGAGGTGCTGCTTTTCCCCTTCTTCCCCCTCTCTGCTGCTCCTGTGCCTTCTTGCCCTGTGCGCTGTGCCAGCCCATCCCCTCTGGCAGTGCTGGGGTGTGGGCTGGCAGCCAGGCCGGGCTGAGCAGCACTTTGAGCCCCTGGTCTCGGCTGCCCAGACCTGAGGGAGCGATGGGAAGTGCCAGTGGCAGCAGGCACCATCTCCCTCAGGGACCGCGGGGCTCAAGGCACCGGGGAGCTGCTGAAAGGCCGGTCAGGCTGAGGGCACCGGGGACAGCGCCTCTGAAGGCGCCCTGCTTCTGCTGAGGTGCTGCTGGTGCCTACAGCACTGAGAGGACAGTGAGGCGGTGGGGACTGAGGGCAATGGCAGCAGAGCCTGGGTGGGCAGGGAAGAGACACGGGCTGAGTGGGCTGGTGGGGCTCAGGGCACTGGAGACACCCAGGGGGATGGCAGCACTGGGGGCACTGATGGGCTAGGAGTCTTTGGAAGGACTGGGGAGGTTGTGAGTGTTCTGAAGCAATGGCGGAGCTGAGGGCACACCACAAGTGACTCAGTGCCCCTTTTGCTTCCTGTAGATCTCCATCTGCTCCACACTTCCAGAAGGGCTGCTCTGGGCAGGACCAAGTGATCAAGGGGGAGCAGGGGGAGGTGGGTTGGCCTCATTCTGTCTGTGTCTTGTCCTACCCCGATATGTACTGTGTTACCATTGTGCCTGTATATAGTTATGTCTCTGTCTCTGTCCAGTTCTATTGCAGTAGATATCACGTTGCATAGCTGTACAGTTCTGTGTCTTTTGTTACAGGGGTCCAGAAGTGTCAATGGGTACTTTGGTATTTGTGTAGTTCTTTATCAGTTTGTGCTGAATATAGCCATTTTTATACAGATGTCAAGATATTTACATGCCACAATTTGTTATGTTCATCTCAGTATGAATTTCTATGTAAACATGCATTGCATTGTTCATGCTCTCTGGGTATTTAGTGAGACTGATGTTTGTCTATCCAAACAAGGGTCTGTATAGGCATCATTTTGTAAGCTGTCAGACATTAGGTGGTGTGAACTGCAAATGATAGTTGTATCTTTCCAAATAGCAGAGATGTAACATCTGTAGTAAGCTTGTAACAGAACTTGTTGATTGTACATAAGAACCTCTGGTAATACGTTTTCTTTTTCATCTCAAGTTGCCTTTGGTGCACTTCTCTCTGAGCAGCGCCGCTGGAGCAAGGTGCAATCATTGAACCTTTGGAACTGAAATGGGTGTTGGGTTGTGTCATTGGGAGCAATTAGCAGATGCCTGCCTTAGGATCCAGGAGGGTTTTGGCAAGAAGTGCTGATGGGGGCTGGAGGAAAATAGGCAGGTATGCCCAGCCAATCCCCCAGTTGTGTAAATGTGGGCCAAGAAACCATAAAAGGGTTTGGGCAGGTGGTGGAGCCTCATGTCCGGGGAGAAGGTGCTGCAAGGGCCTGCTAAGGAAAGCTCCAGTTGCCATTGGGAAAGGGGACAAAGGAAAGAAAGCCCCAATCCAAGAGGGCATCTCCATTCTTTTGGGACAGTCTAATCCAAACCTGTTCATGCTTCTAGGTCAATCTTGTGTCCCATTTTTTGGGACTGAGCATGGGTAAACCACCTGCCCATCAAGAGCCACCCCTGAGTTTTAGCCTTGGCCTTCAACCTCCCACCGCCAGTGCAAGCACCGTGAACACAGACAGTGTGCCACCTAAGGATGTTAGCTAGGAACCCTCCAACAACCAAGGCCACAGTACAGCTCCATCTGATGGACATGTCCCACCAGCACTCTAAAGAGATGGGACATCCTAATGCACATTGGGACCCTTTGGACAGCCTTGACTCAGGCTTAGAGGAGTGCAGAGGAGCAGCACTGTATGGATCGTGGCCAAAAGTGCTGTGACTTTCCTCCAAGCTGGGGAGGCCTTGGGGACAGGTTGCCTGCTAGCAAGTCACAGGCCTGCCCACCCTGTGCTGTGCTCTGTGTGTGCTGTTGGCATTGAGTGATGCAGGGGATGGGCTGAGTGTCCCCTCAGACAGGGGGCACACAACTGGCATGGGAGGTTTGTGAGGGGGAGGATTGTGCTGCTGCCAGGCAGAGGGACCTTGAGGGGCTGGAGAAGGGAGCTGGCACTCTATTCACAGAGTATAAATTTAATTTTGGTTAAAAACATTTTTCTCACTGTATATTTACAGCAATATTTAATTGATCATTAATAACAATTGTGATTGTCCCTAATGTTCCTGTGCTTTGCCTTTTAAACTGACTCTTATTTTCTGAATACTATTGATATGCTTTGCCAACACTGCTTTTTAATCTACTACAAGTACACAGGCATTTTCAGTGTATTTTCAGATTTTAGTAGTTTCATTATACCCACAAAGAAGCCTCCTCTGGAGAAGATTTTAAATATATTTTTAAAAGAAAATATATTTTGGCAAGTCTTCCTTGACATCCCAGGCAGTCTTGATAAACATTGTTATTCTGAGATAAGGAGAGAGAGGAGAAACTGTCATTTACAACTCCACGTAATACCAGTGGGAAACTACTTACAAAAAAAAGATGCATTCTCTTTAAATTCTTAACCTTGTTAATCAAAACCCATTGACATGCTTAATTTAACATGAGGCATTCAGTTAAGTAATTAAAAGCAGATATTGAAATTATTAATTAGACACCAAACTGATAAAAAATTGTTTTCACTGACAAAGGTTTACTAAAAGGTCAGGAACATAATTAGTGTTCTCCTCTATCCTTTGAGTCGCAGGGAGTGATAATGGAAGATTCTAAAGGACACAGCAAATCAATATCTGTCTCTCTGACTTGTGTCACCAGCAAAATTTTTTGCGTTTTTTTGGTCACTGTTGATCTACAGGACATCAGGCCTGCTCACAACAGACAGAGTATGCCAAGGACAAAGGATCTTTGCACAGGAGTTAGGATTCATTAACAGAATTTTTAACTGTATGTGAAGGGGAAAGGCATAAAACCAGGCTCTCTAAGATAAGCCTGAGGGCAGCACACCAGTGTTTGAGGGATAGTGTGGAGTACTTCAGTCTGCTTCATGGTGTACTGTGTACAGTGAGGCACATTTAAAAATTATAAGAGGAAACAGAATTATTTTTCCTAGTTCCATAACTATGACACCATTGTAATAAGCAAAACCTGAATTTTACTTATGAGTAAAACTGAGTTTATGAGTCATATTAACATAATTGCTAAATGCTACAAGAAAGACTGCCTAAATTACTCAATTTAGCAACACTGAAATATAATTAAAGTTATTATTAAAATACAGAAAAATTAAATAGCTTTGTAGACTTGTTACCTTACTGATTTTAAGAAATTTCTGTATACATGGTTATCTACCTCTGCTGATATTTTTTAGCAACATATGACAAGGTAGCAGTTGTATCAATTTAGTAAAAGTTCTTCAATAACTCTCGCGAAGCTGGAGACAAATCGCAGTTATTCATTAGCAATTTATACATGAAGAAAATATACATTTTCTGGTTTATTTTGGAAGAATAGCATAGCCAGATAACATGTTCTTTTTTAATAGATGATGCATCATTTCTTGTCACAGTTTCCCTACCGGATACTCAGGTCTTTTGGATTGACACTCCTTTCTAGAAGACTAGAATGTCCCCTAGTTTTCTGTGGGAGCCAAACATTGTCAGATGACTAACTTTTCCCCAAGGGGCTTAAGTTCTTGGTCCTTCTGACTCAGTGTTTGTTTCTAGCCCACCATGTAGAGCACGTCCAGAAAAGGTTCAGTTATTATGGGCTGACCCAACCCACAGACCTGAGCCCCTGTGGTGTGACTGCAGGGCAGGCCAGTGAGAAAGCCACTGCAGCCCCTGGCAGGTTTTGGGTACAGAGGTTGCAGACATGTAGAGAGAGCTTGTCAGGCCCTGAGAAAGGGCCTTGTGATGCTGAGTGGGAATGTCTGAATCAGGAAGTGCCAGCATGCCCAAAAAAGATGAGCGGCTGTCCCCACACACGTCTCTCTGCTCTTGGTGAGAGCGAAAACCAGCGCCTTACTGTGGACTGAACACAGGGTCACATTCAGTCAAGGAGCAGCTCATTAAATTTATACTATGACACTTCTTTTATGTTCATAATGCATGCTTCAATTGTTTTTGAATATTCATATGCAAAAATAAACTTCCTCTGAAGCACGTGGTAAAAGCAGTTAATCGGGTGCTTTCTTTACTGCATACTCCTAAATCTATTTTTTCATTATCACTCAGAGCACACTGGCCTGAAAAAGTGAAGAAAAATAAAATTTGAAAAAATATTGTTTCTTAGCAGCAAATCCCATGAATAGCCCTGGGGATTAAATAAATATGTTGGATAGCCTGGAGCAAACAGATAAACTGTATATATTTGGGAATGCTTATGATCAATAAAGAAATTAAGAGATGTGAGTAATTCTCTTCTATTCACTAAACCTAATGTGAATTCTGCATTTCTGTCACAGCGAAATTCACATTTTGCTTGTCCAATCTGTAGTTAGCTAAGATCGTTCGGAAGATCACAGGATGTTACGAGGAGCTTAGGGCCCCTCCTCTCCAGCAGTTATGTCCAATTGTATAACCGTTGAAGAAGTGACGTGGGCACCTCGAGACTATTTAAAGGCGTGCCTGCGTCAAATAAACTGCATTGCACCGTTCACCATATTGGTGTCACGTGTGTTCTGTCCGGCCAGGTTGTAAGTACGCCGTGGTCCCTTCCGAACCAGGTCGTCACTGCCTTCTCCCTCACCGGGAGACAGGTAACAAGTGGTGCCGAAACCCGGCCAGCGCTCCCCACACCACGTGGGTGCCTGAGCGCGGCGGGCGACGGGACACTCGCTGGAGGAAGGGACGACCGGAGCAGCAGGACTGACTTCGGTGGGGACGACAGTCCCAGTACCACCGGGATGGAGTCGCTCGGCAAGGTAATTTCAGAAATTTATGACCAGTGGGGACTTAAGTGCAGGTTTAAAGATTTTGACATCGCCATCAGGCGATTGCTAATGTTAAATGTTATAGACCGTCCTGTGGACGTCCTGCACGCTGACTGTTGGGAAAAATGCACAGCCGCACTTGCCCAGGACGTATTCACGTCCAGCACTGGAAAACCCCTGAAAAGCTGGGGAAAAGTTATGTACTTTTTAAAATCCGCTCTGGAAGAGCAAGAAACTTGGAGGGCAGCACAACAGTGCTTGCGAGTAATGCCGAAATTGGGTGTCGGCGCGGCGACACAAACGGCAACTAACAACGATTTTGCAGAACTAAATATCTYGCCGGAAACTAACAACYYYCYGCGATYGCGATCCCCGKCCCCGGCCCKCACCRCTAGMCCYGARACTAACCACAACTCATTTCCTGACRTTRACGACTYCCCCTYTTCRCAAAGTAATAAAWTARATRAAGATGAAATAAAATGTARACCSCCACCCTATGCACCCCAAAATGGCGCCAGGGACCAACAAGAAGGGCGGGCCCRAACACCAAYTCCCGCCACAAACATGCGCAGTCGGGATCGCGTAGAGGGGGGCGTGCCCTGCGACAGGGCGGGAAAGCTCAGGCCCAATCACACGACACGATCACACGCACCTCCCCATGACACCGAGACACTCCTCCAAAAGAGGTGGAGTGGACTAGCCACTCCCACYGCCGCCCAAGACAAACCCAGAGGGCGGAGCCGAAACAAAAACCTCAGACAGCCGGAAACCTCTGACCAGTCGACTTCCTCCCGGTCGGAGGAGGAGGTTGACACAGACCCGGGACCAGGCCCAGAATGCCGGAAAAAGCCCAAATGGGGGAGAAAGCCTACAAATAATAAACGGCATTCCTCCTGTTCCAGTTTTAGCTCTAATTCAGATTCAGACTCCGACGACTCATACCAAATGCCCATGATTTTCAAAAAGCTTAAAAATCAGACCCCATGGTATACTTATAGGTACAGAACACAACAAGCGACACACACGGGACAAATGCCCCCATGCGCTTGACAGATTGGAAAGAAGTTCAGGCTGCGCTAGCAGATCTGCCAGAAACCGCAGCACGAATCTTCCCTGTAAAGAGACTAGATAACAATTTACCAACCTATTCTCCTGTGAATCCAAAAGACATACAAGCTATTGCTAAAGCAATAGCTGAAAAGGGGATCAATTCTGCCATGGTTTCTACCTTGATCGACGGCCTCTTTGGAAATGATGATATGCTCCCCTTTGACATCAAGCAGACATGCCGCATGATATTCGATGGTGCGGGCATGATTGTTTTYAAGCAAGAGTGGGAGGACAATTTAGAGAAAATGTTAGCAAAGGCAGCAGGAGACCAGCACCCACTAAGAAACACTAGTGTGCAGCGCTTGATGGGTAGAGAGCYGGGTCTGATTAGCCCCCAAGCACAAGCCCAGCAKCTACRRGCTTCAGAGGTCGCAGCCACAACTCGAGCTGCCAGGGAGGCCATTCATGCGGCCTGCAGGGTGGTYGCGAAACCATCACCTTGGACCACCATCAGGCAGGCGGAGAGCGAGCGCTTCACTACCTTCATAGACCGCCTCCAGGCAGCAGTGGATGCCTCGGACTTGCCATCAGAGGCAAAGGGCCCAGTGCTAGAAGGGTGCCTGAGACAACAATGTAATCAAACCACAAAAGAACTGTTGCGATCACTGCCTCCAGGCGCCAGCCTGGCCACTATCATAAAGCACGTAGTCAAAGAGGAAAACTTGGCCCCAGTCCAAGCCACCGTAGGTGCTGCAATGGCCCCGCTCCCCGCAGCGGTTGGTGCAGCGGTGGCACAAGTAATGGCCATGCAGGCTCATGGCGCCCCCAACCAACAACCGGCTATAGATTACTCTACATCCAGGCCGAGGGGCCCTTGTTGGATYTGTGGCAAAAAGGGCCACATCGCCCGGTGTTGTTCCCGCAATAAGAACCAGGGAAACGGGCAGGGGAGGGGGCAATCTGGCCGTTGGAACAACCAGCGGCCCAATTATGTAACACCTTCGGGAACAGAACATCTTCCAACTCCGTTGCCCCCAAGGGAGCTGACCAACTTTCTGGCTCAAGCCCCACTCAATATGCCATTGCCAGCACCACAGACGTACATCCCCCAGGTAGCGACACAGGATGCCACACAGAGCAAGGCCCAGATACAATCTACGCCGCAGCCAGCCCCCAGTTCGGCGACATCCCCCGGGTGGCCTTGGCAATAGACTGTAGCTCAGAGCGCCCCCCAGAGGTATGGGGCGTGTGCAGGCGAGCGCGCCACCCGGATGATTGTTTCGTCGCGCTCATCTTCACAGTAGACACGGGATCATATGTGACCGTGATCCCTGATACACGCTGGCCTCCAAGCTGGCAGCTGCAAGGTCCCGTGCCAGTCTTAGGAGTTGGCGGGGTCCAGAATGCGCTGAGGAGCGCCGAATTAATAACCATCACGGTTTATACCCCAGATGGGGTCGAGAAACCAGTTTCCGTGCCGATTTACATCCTGTCTAATACTCCGCCACTGTTGGGRCGAGACGCTCAAGCTCTCCTTGGGATGAAGATAACAAATTTACCTTTAGGGCCACTCGGCATACCCATCGTTCCCAATTAAATTAAGCTGGAAGTCATCGGAACCGGTGTGCGTCGAGCAGTGGCCCATTGCCGAGCCTCGAAGATCTGCACTTTTACAACTAGTGAAAAGAGAACTTRAGAAGGGACACATTGAACCATCCGTCTCGCCATGGAACACCCCAGTTTTCGTCATCCCTAAATGCAGTGGTGAGGGTTTCCGCCTGCTGCATGACTTGCGGGCGGTCAACAGGAAGATYAAGCCCATGGGACCCGTGCAGACTAGACTGCCCAGCAACTCCTTCGTGCCTAAGGACCAGCCTTGTGCTGTTGTTGATATCAAGGACTGTTTTTTCTCCATCCCAYTGCACAAAGATGATAGGGAGCGATTTGCTTTTTCCATTATATTCCCGAATGGTCAACAGCCCAGTTTAAGGTTTCAGTGAACGGTACTACCGCAGGGCATGATAAACTCGCCCACAATCTGCCAAATAGTAGTCTGCAAAACCCTGGACGTGTCAGAGCAGTGAACCCCAGGGCGACGATCATCCAGTATATGGACGACATCCTGATCGCCGCCCCAACACCGGAACAGGTAGATGCCATCATAGCGCAGGTCTCAACTGCCCTGAAAACAAACGGTTTTGAAGTAGCAGAAGCAAAAATAAAAAGGGGGTCATCAGTGACTTTTCTGGGAGTAAAGATTGAGAAGTCGCAYGTGTCACCTCCCACTGTCAAGATCCGGCATGACATCAAAACATTGCATGATGCCCAGCAACTGATCGGATCCCTGCAGTGGCTCCGGAACACGGTCCTCATCCCTCCAGAGGTCATGTATCCTTTGTATGACCTTTTGAAGGGAAAGCACCCATGGAAACCCAAAGCCATCACGAAAGAAGCCGTGAAGTCGCTCGATTACATTGAAGAGCAGTTACCAGCAGCCACACTGGACAGGTGGGACCCGGAGCTGCCTTTAGACCTATATGTACATTTCACCAAAGACGGGGGAGTGGGAGCCCTGGCTCAAGGGCCCCCAGAGTCACCAAAGCCAGTTTTATGGGTAGTCCTTGGCAAATCCCAACGGGCTTTCACTCCCGGAATAGAGTGCCTTGGRAGCGTCATTATGAAAGGCAGAAAGCTCGCGCTGAACCATCTAAGCTCCGAGCCAGCGAAAATATACTTACCCTTCCGCAAGCAGTTTCCAGCTGCATCCGTATCGCTTTCGGAGCACCTCGCCTTGGCACTCTTCGGTTACGGGGGAGAGCTCTGTTATGCAGTAAAACCCCCATGGACAAAACTAATTGCTGTAATTGACATCGACCTTCCGCCGAAGGTCCTGGACAAGCCCCGGCCTGGACCTACTGTGTTTACTGACGCATCATCGACCACCTCTACAGCAGCAGTCGTCTGGCARGAACAGGGTCGATGGCAGTGTGTAAAGATGAAAGACCAGTCTCTCTCAGTTCAGATGTTAGAAGCCTCAGCAGTGGCCATGGCCTGCGACATGTTCCCGGAAGACCACCTCAACATCGTGACTGACTCTATGTTTGCGGCCAAACTCTGCCAAGCAATGTCACACGCAGGCATTTCTAGCTCGCCTGCCGCCTTGATGATCGAAGAGGCATTGCAGTCGCGTCGGGGCACGGTGACTGTCATTCACATTAATAGCCACGACCCTATTAAAGGTTATTTTCAGCTAGGAAATGACAAAGCAGACACTGCAGCAAAAAACCTTTGGACACTGCAAAGCGCGCGACAATTGCATGATTCCCTTCACATAGGGGCAAAAGCACTGGCAAAAAGATGTGAGATTCCGATGACTGATGCAAAACACATTGTGGCCACATGCCCCCATTGCCAGAAATCCCCCTTGTGGACAGCAGGTGTTAACCCCAGGGGCTTGAGACCATCGGAAATCTGGCAAACAGATTTCACTCTGTGCCAATTGCTGAAGCCACGGGCGTGGCTCGCTGTCACGGTGGACACCTTCAGTGGCATCATTGTGGGGACTCAGCACGTAAAAGCAAACTCAAAAGCAACTATTCAGCACTGGCTGACGGCCATGGCTTGGCTCGGAGTTCCTAAACAGAAAAAGACTGATAACGGAACTCAGTTTACATCCAGAGCAGTCTTAGAGTTTGCTGACAAATGGGACATAGCCTTGAAGCAAGGTATTCCATATAACAGTACGGGACAGGCCATAGTAGAAAGAGCGAACCAAACCCTAAAAACCAAACTGGAGACTCTAGCAAAGGCAGAGGGGTTCGCGGGGGCTGTTCCCCCGTCGGAGCAGCCGCGACTGCTCGCGACAGCCATGTTGGCGCTGAATCAATTCATCAGGGGAGRTCAAACCCAAACCCCCGCCCAAAAGCATTGGGCCGTGAAGGCCACGCAAGAGGGCCCACCAGTCAGTATCAGAAACGAGTTGGGGGAGTGGGAGACCAGGTGGAAATTCATGGTAACGGGCAGAGGGTACGCGGCAGTGCAGAAAGATGGAAATATCAAATGGTGCCCTTTAAAACCAATAAAACCCGCCTTGCCTGATAAAACTAACAAATCTTCTGAGTTTCTCTCCGCAGGTCCTTCCCCACAAATCACTAATTGAATCCCCAATTCAGCTCCTGTACGCCTGCGCCCTGTGACCCTCGCTTTGACGCTGCGTTGGACACCACCCATATCAACCCCAGATGTGGACATTCCGAAACTTCATTACGGGTGCCATCATCGGCCAAGACGAAACCAATGCACCATCCTGGACCGTGAGGTTGGAAGACATCTTCACAAATGACCGGTCAGGTAAAACCTGGAAGACCATCCAGGTAGGAACATACTGGTGCCCTAACGTAAACCCGGGGAAAGAGTTCTGTGTCCACCCGCGATATTGGTTCTGTGGCCATTGGGGGTGTGAGACCATAGTCACAGGTAAGCGGTGGAAACCCCCTACAAGAGACGAGTTTCTAAAAGTAATAGAATGGCCAGATAAGTGTGTGGTGGGAAGCACCCGCCAGGGTAATCGTCTCGGGAATTGTACACACCTTACCATCACAGTCCTAAAGATACATGACCCATCATGGGCAATAGGCCGACTGTGGTCGGTCTATTGGCGTGAGGATGACTCTGTCCTCCGTAACCCTGACAGAGGCACCGTAGTGCAAATCATCAGATCCCCATCATCCAAACACTACGCAATCATGGGCCCGAACGAGTTAGCGGCTCTTCCGAGGGCCAGACCAGCAGGTGTTACCCAAAAATTACCCGCAGAGGCCGCCGCCATGCCTAGCTTCGTGCAGGCCGCCCCCACCTTTGAGACACTCACGCAAAGACAAAGTGTGTTTGTTAGGATGCTAGATGCCGCCTTCATGTCTTTGAACATCACGCAGCCCAATTTGACAAGGTCCTGCTGGTTGTGTCTCGACTCTAGGCCACCCTTCTATGAGGGGGTGGGCTCCAACAGGACCTTCAGATTCTCCCCGGAGGCAAGCCCAAAGCAATGCAAATGGGATGCTCCCCGTAAGGGAATTACCCTAGGAGTAATCTCCGGCCAGGGAGCATGCATAGGAAACAAAGATGTAAAGAAGCAAAATCGAGAAATGTGTAACTCCATCACTCGCCTTAGTAGACAAAGGGTGTGGGTCATCCCCGCGGCTGGGAACATGTGGGCCTGCCACACTACGGGACTTACCCCCTGTATTTTTGCGGAACATTTTGATGATACTAACGATCTTTGTTTGCAAGTTGCTGTCATTCCCAGGATCCTCTACCATACTGATGAGGAAGTCATGGTACATTTCCAGACCGAGCCGCATCGAGCACGGCGAGAAGCAATCACCGCGGTCAGTCTAGCAGTGTTGCTCGCCCTGGGAGGAACCGGTGCGGCCACGGGAGTCAGCGCTCTGGCTACACAAAGACAGGGACTGCAACAACTGCAGAAAACCATCGATGAAGACCTCCTTTGTATTCATGAAAACATCTTAAAACTGGAAGAGTCTCTGTTCTCTCTGTCGGAGGTAGTACTCCAGAACAGATGAGGACTCGACCTTGTGCTTATGCAGCAGGGAGGAATGTGCGCCGCCCTGAATGAGGAATGTTGTGTTTATGTAAACCACTCAGGTTTGATCCGGAAATCTATGGCAGAACTCAGGGATAGATTGGAGCGTCGCAGTCTTGAGCTCGGGCAACGGAATTGGTTTGACACCCTTTTTAACCAACATCCTTGGATTGCCCCCGTTATATCGGCCCTTATAGGCCCAGTTGTTGTCATTGTGCTTGTTTTGATTTTTGGCCCATGTTTGTTGAACAAAATCACCCAGTTCGTAAAAGCCCGGCTAAGCCGGATCGATGTTATGGTTTTGCAAAAGAAACAGTTGACCTAAAGGTCGTGAAGTTACTTCGCTTTTTAACTACTAACCGCAAAGTTCGTACAATTGCTGATCGATACTAACACAGTCCAGTTACCGCGTTAAGCACATTTATTGTTCATGGAGAGGGGGGAAATGTAGTTAGCTAAGATCGTTCGGAAGATCACGGGATGTTACGAGGAGCTTAGGGCCCCTCCTCTCCAGCAGTTATGCCCAATTGTATAACCGTTGAAGAAGTGACATGGGCACCTCGAGACTATTTAAAGGCGTGCCTGCGTCAAATAAACTGCATTGCACCGTTCACCATATTGGTGTCACGTGTGTTCTGTCCGGCCAGGTTGTAAGTACGCCGTGGTCCCTTCCGAACCAGGTCGTCACTGCCTTCTCCCTCACCGGGGGACAGGTACACCAATCAGTTGGTATATATGTAAACATGGGCCACCAACATCCTGATAATTAGTCTTTAGTTAACAGGTCATTCATCTTAATCTAGGAAAGTAGAGTGAAGCAAGATTTCCTCCCAAGATAGCAATGTGTCCTCCAATTTCAGACTAAATACAACTGCTGAAATCCTGACAATTTCTACAGGTTAATTGAAAAAAGAGTGTAATAAGATGAGAAGAACTGACTTGTAAAATTATACCATTTGTAAATTAAATTGTTTTTTAAAAATGATAATTTCCAGAGCCTGTAAAATAATTTTTTGTTTTACTTTTTCAAGTAACTTTTAGTTTACTAGAATAAAAAAAGGAATAATATGTCACAATCAGACTCTTCACAGGTCTGTCAAAAGGTCTTATAAATAATTTATTCTTTATGAAATTTCCTGTGTTAAGTAGTTATGATTTCAGTGAACTGTCATTTTAATGAAATAAAGTTTTCAGCGTCTTCATTCATTCTGGATTTTAGATCTCTCTATTATTTAAAGTAAATATAAATGTGTTCTTTTGCAGTATCTTTTTCTGTGAGGCTCTTTGTCAATTCTTTTGTGTTCTAAATCTAGTTTATTCTCTTGTGACAAATGCTCAAAATAGAAATATCATACTATTTGTTTTTGTAGGCAGATGGGGCTTTGTGCTTGTTTCTTCATTTGCAGATGCTCTAAAAATGTTCTAAAAATGAAAGTGGTAAATTCCTGCCGAAAGTACTTCACTCTCCTTACTTGCAGCAAACCCTTCTTCCTGAAAATGTCAGGGGGGGAGATTTTACTGAACTTGAAGTGCAAATTTATTTTTCTATTTTGTCTCATTATTTTCTATTTTATTTCTTGACAATTTAAAAGGAAAGATTGAATTAAGTGAAGTTCTTCCATGTAGCCTCTAATTTTCCTTGAAAAAGTAAGTAGTAACTTTTTTTCCATACTACTGGTTATAGATCTGCTGATCTAATTTTCTTCAATTTGTTAATATTCTTTTTGCTTCCTTTAACTACATGTGGATCCTAGAAAAAATCTTGAAATAATTCAGGTCACTTAGGGAAATTGTTTTTCTTTTTATTTTAAGCAATGCCTTAACATTTTAATTTTTGTGACAAAAATGACAAAAAATGGTAAATGACTTTCAGGAAATTAAATTCAATCCATCATACATGAAATTTATCACCATAAGATGTGATCTTCATTAGCAATTTTATCAAACAGATTATCAGCACTTTCATTTGCAGTAACTCATGGTAAAGTTACTGTCAATAATTTTATTCACAGAAAATTTTCTCAAGTATTTTTAAATTATTTATTCTATTCCATTTTAATTAGAATTTGTTTGTTGTATAATCAACTGTAATCTGTCTTGATCCACCAGTGGAAGTATCTTATATGACATATATTTAGAATAGCATTTAGATTTCACATTCTAACTTTGCTCCCACTCTCTCATCTGCTCCTTTTTGTCTTCTTTGTCTCATTATTTTGTTTAGTTCTTTATATACCACATTCATTCCAGCACTGGTCTCCTTATTTCCTTGAAAATCCCACCCAAAGTCCATAAGTAAGACATGGTAATGATTTACTATTGAATTTTTGAACCTTAATTTTATGAACATTGAGTGATAGTGGGTTTCTCTACAGCAGTTCTAGTTCAACTGCAGCAGCACCACTTGGAAAAAAACATCCTCTGCAGCTGTCAGTACATGACTGCTTCAAAACCAATATTTTTTGTCAGGCCTTTTTGTAAGATCAGGTGATCTTATTCAATGAATGAGGATGTGTAGGACAATTGCAGCTCTGGGTATGTGGATGTCTTTGTATCCTATTAACACTAGAAGACCAAAACTTGATGGATCCTGTTAAAAATCAATGTTATATTATTCTACTGTAAAATTTCTGGAATTTAATATTATCAGCTGAGAGTTGGGCAGCACATTATATTTTCAGAAAGTAACTGGTTCAGTAAGTCAGAGACACAGCAGTTTATCTTTACTTCAAGAGATTATGATTTAATAAAAATCTGCCTTTTCCATCAACACCATTATCAAAATGCATACGCAGATGATTTATTTTTAACCAAGAGAAAACAAAATTTTTGTTGGTTCACAATTTAAACTTTTGTTGTAAATTAAAGAGAAAACATAATCAGGAACAGATTTTCTATTATTCAGTGACATATGACAATAAAGGATGTGATCTCCCTTGGAGTAAAACTAGTGGTTACAATTTCCAGGAATGTTAAAATTTGGACAAAATATTCTACAATAATTAATGTTGGTAAAATCTCTTTAGTTTGCAAGAAGCACCACTGAATATTTATGCCAACTAAAAGTTCTGTAGAAAGCCAAATACTTTACATCTGTCATGGAGAAAACCTTTTTCTTTTCTTAGTATTTTGCTATAAATTTTCCTATGTTTCAAGGACCTTATCCATGCCTATTTGCATATTCCTATCATACTTATAAATCAGTGACTGGTGGATATGTCATGTAATGGGATAAGAAGGAAAACGCGTGACTGAGTTATTTTTATTTCCATGCATTGTTGTTTAGCACAGATATTTTGTGTGTTGAGTTTTTATGTGAAGGAAAAACATTCTTAACAAATACTCATGAGTTAGCCTGCGTTTCCACCCTGCAAAAAGTTTTACAGACAAAATATCAAAAGAGGCATACTAGGATAAGATGTCCTATAGAGTGACCTTGAAATACTTTGGGCCCACGTGAAGTTCCCTAAAGTTTAGTTCCTCCTAAGAGCAAGGACCTGCAGCTGGTTTGGGTGTCATAGCTGGTATAAATATAGACCAGCAGATGAATTGATTGAGATAAGGAACTGGGGATATTGGTGGATCATTCATTATGATCCAACAATGTGTACTTGCATATCAGAAAGTCAGCTACGTATTGGGCAAGACCATCAGCTGAAGGGAGGTGATTCAAGAAAAAATCTGGGCCAATTCAACTGGGCCTGAAGGAGGGTCACAAAGATGATCAAAGAGGTGGAACATTTTGCCTATGAAAAAAGGCTGGAGAGATGAGGTTATTCATTTGAGAAGAGAAGGCTGTGGTGAGACCTTATGACAGACTTTCAAAATATAAATAAGATAGATAGATAGATAGATAGATAGATAGATAGATAGATAGATAGATAGATAGATAGATAGATAGATAGATAGATAGATAGATAGATAAAAACCTTTTAATCAAAGCATGTAGTGTCAGGACAAGAAGGAACATTTTTAAACAAAAAGAGGGTCAATCTAGATAAAATAGAAAGAAGAAATTCTTTACTATGTGAGATGCAAGACACTGGAACAGGACCCATCATTGACAGTGATTAAGGTCAGGTTGGATGGGGGTTTGAGCAACCTGGTCTAGTGACAGATGTCTCTGCCTATGGCAGGTGGGTTGGGCTGCATGGTCTTTGAAGGCCCTTTTCAAGCCAAACCATTTTATGATCCTATGATTGTGCTTTGAAGCATGTTTTTTTCTAATTCAGCCTAGAAGTAAATAGATATTTTGTCCACCATTGTTCTGGATATAATAAAATACTGAAAACATTGATGTCACAGCACGCAGCTATCACTAAAAAATTAGACCCCCTTCAATCTATTTACTTACAGAAGACAATATTCATATATAAACACAAATAATTTTCCTATAATAGTATACTGCTGTGCCAATGCTTCTTTCATATTTTGTTAAGATATATAAATAAAAATAGAAAAAGCTACACATATATACACACACATATATATATATTAAAATTTTTGTATTTTGGTAATAGTGATAAATTTTGAAGTTTATTTTGTTGGAATTAATACAGTATTTACTAAAACACACTATTAAATGCCGTTTGTTAATGTGCTGGTTTGGGGTGAAGTAGTTACCTTTCTTCACAGTGGCTAGTATAGGGCTGTGTTTTGGATTTGTGCTGAACACAGGTTCATAGGTTGATAATTCAGAGATGTTTTTGTTATTGCTGAGAAGGAATGGTGTAGTGCCAAGGCCTTTTCTGTTTTTTGTACAGCCATGCTGGTGAGAAGGTTGGGGGTGCGTGGGAGGTTGGGAGGAGACGGATGAGACAGGTTACCCCAAGAGACCACAGAAATACTCCAGACCATGTGACATCATGTTCAGCGTATAAAGTGGAGGGAAGAAGGAGGAAAGAGGGGATGTTTGGTGTGATGGTTGTCTTACCAAGTCACCATTACCATGTGATATGGCCCTGCTCTGCTAGGAATGGCTGAACACCTGCCCACCCATGTGAATTCATTCCTTGCTTTGCTTTGTTTGTGTGCTCAGCTTTTGCTTTCCCTATTAAACATTCTATAAGTCGACTCATGGGTTTTGTAGCTTTTACCCTTGCAATTTGCTTCCTGATCCTGCTGGTGCAGGAGTGAGTGAGCAGCTGTGTGCAGCTGGGCTGCTGGCTGGGGTTAAATACTAACAGTTACTTAACTGTAGAAAAAACACTGGTTTTCAGAAAATTATCAATCAGAATCAAATTCTCTAAGGGAAAGGTGTTTTGTTTTACTATGTTTCCTAGCTTCTTGTGAATTTCTTTTTAATTCTGTATGTTAAGAGAAAAAATCTCTGTGCAATTAATTTTTCTTTCAATATGGCACTTTAGCATTACCTATTTATAGAGTTAACAAAGAACATTTAAGCATATGCCTCAATTAGAATGCATTCTCTTCAACAAGCCTTTAATTGTATTAATTAATCACAATCATTTCAACAAACTCACAGATACGGTTAAAATAGGAATAAAACTGGACCAAGAAGAATATATAGAAATTGTTCTGTTAGATGTAACAAAGCCTATTTTTAATGTCATGGCATTGGAAAGTATTTTCTGATCCTCTGACAGAATTTGTAACCCCAAATCATCTGGACACYATAAAAATTGCACATCTCAGAACAGAACTAAACCATGGAAAAAAAACATCTTAGAGACTATTAGACTTCAGTCAATAAGTAATGTGTCTGAAAACTGATTCCTTTTAGTAACTTAAATTCTTTATTCAGGATTTCTGGATATCCTATCTTTTCAACACCTGGTGACAAGAATATGTTTTGGTATAGGGAAAAATGTACCTAAAGAGGTACAAAATTGGTAAATTTTTTTTCTTAAAAATTACAAAGCTTCATGGTTTTGCTACTCTCCTTCTTTAGAGTATTATTCTCTAGTGTACTACAGTACAGCATAGATCTACGCAAATGTCCTTGGGGTGACTTTATGATGCTGAATTGTATCCCCATTCATCTGTTTATCCCAGAAATAAGTTTTGTACCTTTAAATCTAGGTCTGAGAGTGAAAGGGGGGAGAAGGAGAAGGGATGGAATGTCTGAGGCAGCTGTATTCAAAAACACAGAGATAAGAGCTTCAACTTTCTCACAGACTGAGTTGTCTGCAGCACAGACAGCGGGAGAGAACTCTCCTTGGCTTTTAGTTAGTATTTTTTCAGCTAGCTGAGACAGAGAAGTTTCCCAGACCATGACTTTTCTTTTTCTTGGAATTCATCGGCCCTTCTCTGGACTGAAAACCCAGAAAAACCCCAGGAGCTCACACCTGTGGCCCACCAGGGCCTGGATGTGGCATTTCCAAGTGCAGGAGGGACTGAGTGAGCTGAGCCACACCCCGTGAACAGGACTTTCTGAGTTTTCCATCTCTTCAGAACAGCAAGAGGTTTTATTGTTTAATATTATTCATTTTTTATGCTCGTGAATATTGTTAAATAAACAGTTTTTTCCACTTTTCTCCAAGGAAATGTTTTCCCGAACCAGTAGGGGGAGGGGCTACTTGAATCTGCTTTCTAGAGGGACACCTTTGGAAGTTTCCTCCCAAATTTCCCCTAAACCAGGACAGCAGTTGACTTCTCTACCTCAAGTAACTCGTGTTTTCACTGTCAGTCATCCCAAACACCCTATACACCAAACTGTGAGGCACTTTGAGCTAAAATGCAGAGCTGTGTTTTGTGTGAAACCTGACCTTTATAATGCTCCTTGGGAGTTTTCAGAACAAGAACTTTATTACTCAAATGGATTTGAAGTTACTCTCTCCCCTCTACTCCAGTCTTGTGAGACCAGAGTAAGACAGGGGATCTGATGAAATGAGTCCAGAGAAGAGACACTAAGTTGATCACCCCATTCCTCTTCTCTGCACTTCAAAAGCCAACTTAGAGTCTGGGGTCTCCAGAACAAGAGAAATAGGGGCCAATTAGACTGGGTCTGGAGATGCGTGACAAAAATTATGAGTGTTAATCTAGAATCTTGCTTTGGCAATGATTATACTTTCTGTGTCTCTAGTGACATTTTCACTGGTGCAGCACATTCCACACAAAAGAATTTAAAGTTTTCTTCAGTTTAGCAAAGAGAGACCATGTAATTACTTCCTAAGATTAAATACCTGGGGTTTTATTCTAAAAAAAATTGTTAGTGGTTCAATATTCCTCTTTGTATCTAGAGACTAATTGGTAATGGAAAACAACCAAATATAAACAGTTAAAAATAGGTTTGTTTTGGCTTTTTCCTAAAAACCTTTTTGGGTTTAGTATCATTTACAGAAAAGACATTGTCCTATAAATATCATTATTGTATACTAAGTACCCAACTGAGAAGAAAGGTTTAAAAAGTTGGTGAGAAAAAAAAATCAGGAAAGCCAAAACTTTAAATGAATAACTGCTTTCAGACAATTATTTCAGGCAGGATTTAGCTAGCATCTCTTCAACTGACCCATTTTAAAAATCACATAATCTGTAACTCCTGAATGAGGCCTGAGTTAGGACTCCATACATTTACTCAATTAAGGACCACGAGCAGTATTTTTTATTCACATATATGCTTGAAAAAACTGTGTAAGTGAGCAATCATAAGGGACTTTGTGCAACAGTTGCAGCATATTTTTTCTCTCTCTTTTTTCAAGGTTCACTCTTCCACAATCTGTTTTTGTGCCTGCACAAACATAATTAGTAACCTAAAAGTCACATTTTCCCCTGTGCCATATACCATAAGGATAAGAATTTCAGAATTCCTTTTTCAACACTAATGTTTTTCAGTGCTAAAAAACCTCAACACTAACATGGCAGTCCCTACATCCCTATTCAATTTCAGTTTTCAGTGGTGATTAATAAGGATTCCTCAGATGAATAAAAAAATTCAGGTTGGAGACATTTGCTTGTTTCTTTGCCAAGGCACTATCAAGGAATTTCCCGCATAAAGTAGACAATAATATTTATAGCTGATGGTTCAGGGGGAAAATGGAGAGCTATGTTAAGGATGTTAAGAGCAATTCCTGATGAACATTGCAAAACTGAAGTACTCTATCTCTTTCTTATTAATTTTAATTTTGAAGAAAAATACTTCATAGATTCCAAAGTCATCCAGGATTTGCAGGATCTAAAGACAACTAAATAGTAATTTCAGATGGCATAACCAAGTTATTTTGGAAGTTAAGTGAAAACATATTCAACCATAAATGCGAAGGGCAATTTTGAGAAAAAAAAAAACTTCGTAAGTGTGTGAATATGTGAGTTGTTTTCTTTATATGTGTGATGATGGTTGCTTGAGTAATAACCGTTTAAGAATGAAAAATGTGGCTGAACAGCTGCCCAGATGAATACTTTCTAAATGTAGTTTCTAGAGCAGTAGAGAATATTAATCTGTTTCTGAGTACTTATTGGCAAAATTTGAGCAAGAATTATTTAATCAGTGGTTTTTCTGTTTGGTTGTTTTCAATTGTAAAATTGATTTTCACATTTTCTTATATCATTCAGCAGCAAATATGTAAGATTAGAAGTTTCTTATGTGCTTTTACAGTGCTTAACAGAGCTTGAGGTCTTGTATCATTTGAATACTAAATTAAATAAAACTAATGCTTATTAAGAACAACACTAATAATATTGTTATTGAAGTGCAAGATTTGTGTGGTCCTGTTCTGATACTGAAATACTCTCAGAGATGCTTCACTTAAGAAGAATCCTGCTCTCTTTCATTCTTGACTGCTACAAGCCAACTTTAAATAAAAAATTTGAAGAGTTTTGAGGATTTCCATATATTCCTGGTAGCTTTTCTCAGTGAAAATATATATTTATTTGCACTAGGAAACTAGTTGTCAATGCAGAATACAGAAATCCAAACATCAGCTTAAATGTTTATTGTTCTCAGCTAAATAATTCTTTTGCTGTGGAGGGTTCTATACAAGTCCATCAGTCTTCAGGAACTTATTCTAAAGGTAATTTTAACTTCTTAATCCATTATAGAAACACAAATTCTAGAAAGATCTACCAGTTTCACAAAATATTTCTAGAAATATAGCCCAGAGAACAGGGGAGAATCAAGGCTAGTTCTCTGTTAAAATTAATCATTTTTTTGAATTAATGAAAATAGTTAAATTTGCAGTTTCCACAGATGGCTAACATACTAATTTTTTTTTCCTTTTCATTAGAATGAAAAATATTTATTATTTATGCCTGATTCAAAAGTTAGTTAAGGCTTAACCTCTCTATGTTGCATTGGCCAGACACTATGTAAGGCTGAAGTACCATGATTTAGGGGCATTCATGCCTACTTAAGTTCCCACATCTTTCCAACTGACCATCTTCTATCATTTGATTGAGCTGGAATTAAATGAATAAACAAACCCTGAGTAAAAGTTATAAGTAGTATTTATAACATAAGCTGTCTCATTAATCTTCTGTATAACAAAGCTGTGTAACTAGGTGAGAGAAGCAAATCAAACAAATTCATAAGAAAAGCCATTGAGTGCAGCTACACTGTCATTATGCAGCTGTGTAAATTGTGGTTCACACTAATTATAAAATGCAGTTCTGGTTTATTATTTATTTTAAAAAGCATAGATAAACGAGGCTGGAAAGATTTCTTTTTCTAGGCAATAACGTTGATAAAATATAACTTAAAAAGAGTTTCAGTGAGTAAAACTTGCGAATCAGCTGAGTCATTTCTAAAAAAAGGATTTGTGAGAGGTCTAAGACTATAGATTTACAAAAATAAAATCAGTATGTTTAAGTTCAGTGAAGATGAGTTGCTCCCTCTGTTAGAACTAGTTACCATCAAACAGAACTAAAAAGAGGTAAGTTCACAGAGACAGAAAGAGGTAGTTATTCATTGAGAGGTATATGACTAGCCACAGTCCTGTCTAATGGAGACAATAGCATGTGTGCCTCACTACTTTTATTTCATCTTTAGCATGCATTTGGGGCAATGGGTTAGAGACAGTGCACTAGTTTGTGTAGATATTTGGTGTAACCCTGTGTGCATTCATCCATCCATTGATCTTTTGCCAGTGAGACAATGAAAGCGAGGTGGAGAAGGAACTCTTAAGAAATTGCCTGACTACTTACACTTATGGGGTATTTTTTCAAAAATATTTTCATCATTAGATATATTAACACCCAAATAATTATTTAAATGCTATAAATGCTAGAAACTTTAACTACTATGTGCACTTGCTATATAACTTTGACTGTTGCTAGTTTAACGGGCATCAGTTCTGCTACCATTTTCTTTTCCTATCCATTTCATCATTCTTTGCAGACCATTAGTGGTGTCAACTCATGGAATTTTGAATCTACAATTTCCAGGCCAGAAACTGGTACAGATGACTGAGCCACTTACAGAACCCATCCTACCATATCTGTATCCTACTGATAAATTAATATGTGTGATGGTAATAATGACAGAAGGGCATCAGATTTGAAAAGTCAGGGCAGAGTGGTGAAGTTCCCAGTTCCTGGAAAAGGGGAGATATAACCACCTATTTTTGAAAAAGGAAAGTAGAAGGATCTGAGGAATTACAGGCTGGTCAGTCTCACCAGTGTGTTGATCTGTCTTGGTCTGAAAGACAGGTGTCTGCTAAGGAAGGCAGGAACCTCCCTTGGAATGGAAAATGTAAACCCCCTTCAATCATTATAATTGAATAATTATAATAACCCCTTTCAAATTATTATAATTTTGAAATAAAGGGGCTCTCAGGCAAAGATATGAGAATAGGAATAACAGATCTTTACTAGCATGTATAAATAAAAAAAAAACCCAAACCTACAACTTGATAGGAAAATGAAAATAATGCAGTATTACAAAAAACATTGAGAGTCAGAACACAACCTGACACCCTGTTGGAGAGGGTGTTGATAGCAGTCCAATTAAATGGTGGCTGCAGTCATCCTGGAGTGACAGACATGGTTCTGTTGAAGCAATGATCCTGTAGAAGGGTGCAGTTTTCCTCTGAATGTCTAGTGGTGGTGTAGATGAATCTGGTCTTCCTCTGGGAATTCAGTGGAACAGGATGATTATGGTGTTCTAAATCACAGATTTTATCCAGGTAGGAATGCTTGGTTCCTCCCCTTGGATGGAGCATCTCACAATGGGATGATGTAATTTTTTCACTCATGCAGTGAGACTCAATGGCCCACTATCAGAAGATATTCCCTGGAGAGAGGATGGGTTGTGGAAGAGATAAAGAACACTGCTCCACCCAGTTTTAACAGATGGTAATAGAATATGCACTTTTGGTTACATCTTGCACTGCAACCTAAGACATTATCCACCCTTTATTCTATTACCATCTGCATCATACCACAATCAATACCCTCTTTAAACTCTACTTTGTGTGTGTGTGTGTGTATATATATATATATATATATATATACAATGAAACATTAGACACAGTTCTCATTTAAGATAGGTTTCCTTGTGGTACACTACAGGTTTCTCCATTCTTCTGCATTACCCACCAAGTGTAACCAGGTCCGTCAGCAAAAACAATCCCATGGGTGGGTTCCCTTTTGCCTGAGGTGGAGTTAATCCAAACAATCTTTCCTAAAATACCTATCATGTGTACCACAGGGACTTTATCTCCATCCACTGTGTGCAAGGGGGCAGACTGGGCAGGACCAGCTCAATTGATGGACCCTCAGGTGTTAACCATCCAGGTGGCCTTTGATAAGTTCATTTCCCAATTTTTGAAGGTCCCCAGGCCAAGAGCCTTCAGGGTAGTCTTAAGCAGTCCATTGCACCATTCAACTTCCCCGGCAGCTGGTGTATGATAAGGGATGTGATACATCCATTCAATGCCAAGTTCTCTGGCCTAGGTGTTGATAAGGCCGTTCTTGAAATGGGTCCCATTGCCCCACTTGATTCCCTCAGGGGTCATGTCTCCACAGGACTTGTTTTTTCAGGCCCAGGATGGTTTTCCAGGCAGCAGCATGAGGCACAGGGTAGGTTTCCAACCAGCCAGTGGTGGCTTCCACCATGGTCAGCACACAGCACTTCCCTTGGTGGGTTTGGAGCAGTATGATGTAGTCAATCTGCCAGGCCTCCCCATTGTTATATTTGGACCATCATTCACCATACCATATTGGCTTCACCCACTTGGCAGCTTTATCTCAGCACACATCTCACAGTCATGGATAACCTGAGAAATACTGTCCATGGTGAGATCGCCCCTTGTTCTCATCCTCAATTATAGGCGGCATCTCTGCCCTGATGACCTGAGGCATGATGGGCCCATCAAGCTAAGAACAACTCTGCCTTGTGTTGCCAATCTAAATCTATCTTTGACACCTCTATCTCTGCACTCCTATCTACCTGCTCATTGTTTTGGTTCTTCTCATTAGCTCTACTCTTGGGGACATGGGCATCTACATGACAGACTTTCACAAGTAGCTTCTCTACCCGAGTGGCAATGTCTTTCCACTCATCAGCAGCCCAGATTGGTTTTCCCCTATGCTGCCAGTTGGCCTTTTTCCACCTTTCCAGCCAACCTCACAGAGCACTGGCTACCATCCATGAATCAGTGTAGAGGTAGAGCTTTGGCCATTTCTCTCTTTCAGCAAAGTCCAGGGCCAATTGAACAGCTTTGAGTTTAGCAAGTTGGCTTGATCCACCTTCTCCTTCAGTGGCTTGTGCGACCTGTCATGTGGGGCTCCATACAGCTGCTTTCCACTTCCGGTTCATCCCCACAATGCGACAGGAACCGTCAGTGAAAAGAGCATAGTGTGTTTCTTCTGCTGGTTGTTGGTTGTAGGGTGGAGCTTTTTCAGCACGTCACTTGTTCCTGCTCCTCTTCATCCATGAGACCAAAGTTTTCACCTTCTGGCCAGTTGGTAATTGTTTCCAAAATCCCAGGGTGTTGCCCTCAGTTTCTGCCTTCTGCCTCTGTGCAGAGGTTTTCTCATGTAGCCTTCTGATAACAAGTTTATTCTTGGAATGTTTGCATTCTTCTCCTSTGAGAGARGARWTGAKTGATGGTCATGTCCACCACACAGGTTGAGAGGTGGTGACCTCTCTAGCCAATCTGTGGACTTCTGTACAAATGTATAAAAGTAGAAATGTAAATAAAGAAAAAAAGATTTGCCCCTTCACTGCGATGCTTCTGGCATGCTCTCTCTCTGTCCCTAAAGTGGGACACACCCAGCCTTCGGCCTCCCAGCCCTCCAGCTAGCAACCAAGCCCAACCACACCAGGGCGATTTGGGTGTCCAATATGGGCACGCCGTGTGATGAGGGCAGTCCATTTGCTCCATGTGGCATCAGTGGCGTGGTGGGTTCAGGAAGCCTTTCCTTTAAACATCTGCCCCAGCGCCAGTAATCAGAGTCCCAGAAGGAATTGTGCTTCTGTGCCAATCACTTTTGAGGTAGCTTAAACTCCTTCAGAGGTGGCCAAGATCTCCTTTGCTGTGGGAGTGTAGTTGGCTTTGGACCCTCCATAACATCAGCTCCAGAATCCCAGTGGTCAGCCTTGAATCTCCCCAGCACCTTCTGCCAAAGGCTCCAGGACAGACCATGGCTCCTGGCTGCAGAGTAAAGCACATTCTTCACCTATAGTCCTGTCCTGACTGGGCCAAGGGCTACTGCATGAGAGATCTCCTGCTTGATCTGGGCAAAGGCATGTTGCTGTTCAGGGCCTCAGTGGAAATCATTCTTCTTGTATATAACCAGGTAGAGAAGGCTCACCATCTGGCTGTACTCAGGAATGTGCATTCTCCAAAAACCTATCGCACCTAGGAAATATGTTCAGCAAGATCATGAAACAGATCCTCATGGAGCCTCTTCTAGGGTACATAGGAAACAGAATAGGGACCAGTGTCTGCCATTATGGCTTCTCTAAGAGCATATCATGCCTGCCAAACTTTGTGGGCTTCTGTGGAAAGTATTGTTGGTTAAGGGGAAAGTTACTGATGTCATCTAGCTGGATTTGACTGGTGTCTCCAAACTGGAGGGACATGGGTTTGATGGGTGGACCATCCAGTTAGTAAGGAATGGACTGGATGGTCACACTTGAAGACTTACTGTCAGTGTCTGGGTGAAGATCAATGATGAGTGGTATTCTTTTGTGATCTGTATTGGGACCAGTATAATCTTTTCTGGGGACATGGACAGTGAGATTGAGTGTACACTCAACAAACCTGTGGATGATACCAGGCTTAGTAGTCTAGGTACTCCAGAGAGAATGAATGCCAATCAGACGTACCTCGACAGACTAGAGAGGTGGGTCCATGTTAACCTTCAACAGAGCTTAGTGCAAGGTCAGGGCAGTCTCAAACACGGAGCAGACAGCCTGGCTCATGAGACTGAGAGCAGTTCTGCCAAGAAGGACCTGGGATAATGGTGGATGAAAACCTGAATATGTCCTGGTAATCGTGTGTGCTTGCAGACCAACCACATCCTGGGCTGGAGGTCAAGGGATGCAATTTTACCCCTCTACACTGACCCTGTGAGACCCCACCTGAAGCGCTGAGTTCCACTCTGGGGTCCACAGCACTAAAAGACATAAACCTGCTTGAGTGAAGCATGTCTTCCTGCCTAGAGGAAGTCCACAAAAATGGTCACAGAGTCCGGAGCATATTTGCTATGAAGAAAGACTGAGAATGTTGGAGTTCAGTCTGGAGAAGAGAAGGCTCCAGTGATACCTTACAGCAGGCTTTCAGTGCTTTAAAGGAGCCTACAGAAAGATGACAATACACTCTATCAAGGATTGTGGTTATAGGACAAGGGGTTTCAGTTTTAAACCGAAAAGGGTTAGATGTAGATAAGACATTTGGAAGAAATTCTTTACACAGAGAGTAGTGAAGAACTGGAACAGGTTTCCCAGGGAACCTGTGAATGAACTCCCTAGAGCTGTTCAAAGCCAGGGTTGCAAAAGTCTGAGTAATCTAGTCTAGTGCTAATATCCTTGTACAAAGCAGAGGGACTGGAAATAGATTATTTTTAATTCTAATTCATTCCATGATTAATATAGCATTTTAGAAATGTTTGCGATCCTTAAAAAACATTTTTCACAAAACCATTTAGTTCATTTTTTCAGTCACACATGTACCTTGTTAAAAACCCACAATCTCACTTACTAGACTAATTTATTAACAGCAAGGTGCATTTTGGAATGAGCTTCTTTAATAATGTCATTTTTCTCTCTTTTTTTTTCTCTTTGTATGTCAAGACAAGGAGAGAAAAAAGACCAGGAAATCATAATCTATGTCTTTAATGAATGGCTGTGGCAGAAAATAAATAATAAATAAATAAGAATCCTTAAACTCTTGAGCATTTCACATAATAAATTGTCCCATTTACTTTGACCTTTTCTTACAAACACCTTAGTGAGTCAGAAACAGTTACTGAGATGCCTACATTTGTAATATTATTTTTTCCCTGTGATCAGATAATTGCAAACTAGAGTATGTAAAAGCAGAGTGCCTTGGCTTTCAAACGTTTCATTTAAGGTAGTGACAGGGTAAGTTTCTGCTTTCTTATCCATTTAGTAATCTGTAATTATTTTCATTTTTCTTTCCTAGATCAGATTAAAATTAATATCTCCAGTTAATAGCTTTGCAAACTTAACTGTGGCTATGAATCAGTAATAGTGGATCTTTATTTTCAAAGCACAAACTCAGTTTTTTGAGGTTTTTTTGCTTAAAAAGCAGTGCATTCAAAATTGTATTTTTTATTGTACGTATTTATACTTCCTTCCATCAATTTGAAACCTTTCTTTTATTCATGCCTGTTAGCTGGTTTGCAGTGTGGCAAAACCATGGCCTGGATTTGGAACAATCTTAAAGGTTGAAATTGGCTCACTTCTGAGTCCACTATATCATGGAATTATAGTGAAATATCTGTTTATATCTATGAGGTACACTACAGATTCCCAGCTTTCTTTACACATTATTTAGTGAGTATACACAATGAACTTTTATCGGACTTACATAGATCTACATATGGTTTTTTTTGAAGTGTATTCTAATTGGTCTTTGACCTGGCTGCAAGACAAGGTCAAACTGAGAGGTTTTTGAAGATACTAAAGTCCTAACAGATAGATGGCAGACATATCAGTGTTAAGCAAATCACTCAAATATTCTACCACCTCTAAAAGGATATCAGTGTTCATCAATACTCCTCAAAGTTATCTAAATTTTAAGCAGGCAGCTAAGTCCCCTGGACATCAATTCTTTGCTGATACGAGCTGCTTTACTGAATCACATTTTCTTCTATTCCAGAAGTCACAGATTAATTAACATTTTAAATGATAAATAATTATTTCTGTCATGTCATTACAAAAAGCCAATGAAATCAAATAAGATAACATCAAAATACCAGCAGCAATACCTCACTTGATATTTTAGTAAACAATAAGGAAAGTTGAGGATCATTTTATGCTGTAAAGCAAAATTTAGATTGTGATTTGCAGATGCTAACTTAAAGATTTCAGGCTGTTTGTAAGGATCTGGTGATCCTTACAATACTGCTTATTACAGTATGTACACACACAAAAAGTCGTATCATAGTTAAAAACAAATAAATTATAATCAGTAAATAATGTGATCACAGCATTCAGTGGAGACCTGGAATATATTCTTTTGATTGCCAGACATACAATTTGTGGCATACTAAAATAGAATCTAAGTGGAGGCCGTTCTCACATTTAATGGAAGAGATTTTACCTTCCTCATTCTGCTGCTGTCCTATGTAGTCTTAGCACTGGCTTTGAACAGCCTAAAGGTTTTTAGCATGTGCTATGTTGTATTGGAAAAGTCCCAAAAGTAGAGCCAAGAAGTAGCAATATTCAGCTTTTTTCCTCCATTCCTAAGGGATTGTTATGTTTATAATTGGTGATTTGGGCAATTCATTCTAAGGTACTTTAAACTGTGTTTCTAATATGGAACATTTGTCTAGACAGTTTCTCAAGAAGAGATTCAGAAGCTCCTTTACAAGGTAATTTTTTTCAGTGGTCTTGGGTGCATTGATGGTGGGTATCAATGTGCTAAACTGAGACATTGTCTGCTAAACTTCCTCCATTCTAAACATCAAAGTACTAACAGTGGTTACTAAACTAGAAAAAACTCTGCTGACCTCTGACACGTCTCATGTAGGTGAGTCACCAACCAGACTTGGATTATGGCAGGAGAAAAAATTCAATGTCAGCTAATTAGTATCCGACAGCTATGCAGGTGGTACTGGAGGAGGAACAAAGGGCAGGAGCAGAAATAAAAAATAATTCAGTTAATGTAGAAGTCTGTTTCCTTAACGCCGTCAGTGTTGTCTGAACATTGTTTTTCTGGCATGTCATGGAAAGAAAAGAAAGTGATCTCCATCAGCTTCCAAAGGTCAGCAGGTCCTGTCCAAGTGTTCAAGGCAAATGTTGCTGGAACCCGTTTACTGGGAAGCAGCCAGCAATTGCCTGACTACTCCATTAGCACATTTCTCAGGGGAAAAAAATCAAGTCAGATCCAGATCTCATCCAGCAAACTTCCACTATCCTGTTCCTTTGGGGAACACCACTTCCTCAGAAACACTGCTGGGATAAAGACTCTGCTGGGGTTTTAATATAAACATGAATTAGGGTGGTATTTTGCTTCTTGATATAGGTTTGATTCTCAGTTTTCTTTATCTCTAGGAACTGTAATCATTACTTTAGTCTTAACTCAGGTTTTGGGGTGCTACACTGTGATGAAAACTATCAGACCCAAGATCTGGTAAGAGAGCATATATGTTGCTTCATTTTACCACAGAGATTTAATTCTATACTGGTCTGAAAAAAACAACTTTCTAATCAGATTGTCATGACAGCCATTCTGTGACAGACCTGTTACACTTAATTCATGTTTCTTTCCCTTACAGACTGGAAAACATACTCAAATATGTTCTTTAGAATAAACTTCAGTTTCTGGTGCCAGAAGGTTCTTTTACTAAACAGAAAATTTTGTATCAGCCTTCTTAAAGTCAACAAAGTGCTGCCTTAAGTCTTAAAAGCAGTAGATTTATTAAAAGTGACTTGTGCAGTCAATATGTGAAATGAAAAGGCTCGTTTCCTCTTGTCCAATTTTTACATTACTCTTCATTTTCCCAGGGAACTACAAAGCTGAAACACTTTTCAATAAAACACTTCCTTATAAAATGATCTGTTTTTTCTGTCCATCATTGAGAAGCAATACATTTTCACTGCCTTAGTATCAGAATATGCATCCTTCCTTTTCTCTTAACTCAGCCACTGGAGCTCTAATGATCAAAGTAATTTCAGAAGGTACTTTCTATTGTGAGAGCCATCTCATTCACATGTGAGGGATGAGTTCTTTTTCTCCACTAAGAGAGCATCAATAATTTCCATCTCTGTTTTGTCCACTCATATAATGTTGTGCCTTTCATGTCCCTCTTCAATTTTTTAAACTGTTGTAGTTTTATGACTGTTGAAGACTTTAATAATAGTTTCATATTCTAATGCCAGGAGCCCCAGGACAATCACAATCCACTTCTTCTGCTTTCATCTACTTTGATTAATTTGATTGCACACAATCCTGACTTCTAGAAAACTCTGCAAAATACGTTTTCCTCTGTGAAGTGGGTGCAGCACATTAGAAATAACAATAAACTATGCTGGAAACAATATTTATTTAACATCTTATAAACTGGTTTGATACTATTCATGAAAACAAATGGAACTGCCCTTGGATATTCTTCACATTTGTCTTCTGTATACAGCATTCAGTCATTTGTAGTTAGATGTGTTAAAGAGAAGCAAGTCATTAGTAAATTTAGTTACAGATATTTGCTGTTGTACATAAGGCAGACATACTCATGGATAACTTCAGAAATCTGGGCAACTTAATTAAGGCTTGAGCATCCTAATTCTGAACCAATGAAACTTACCTTCCTCAAGATGGCACCTGAAGCAGGCAGGACGCTGAGCCAATACTGCCTCAAACAACAAAGAGAAGAGGAAACACCGGAGACAGGATATCTGAATTTCTGGGTTTTGGGTTGGGAATGGGAAAGGGAGCCATCTCCAGCCCCCTGGGCTTTTTTTTTTGCCTCCAGGAAAAAAATGCTATCCACACTTGATTTTTTTTTTTTTCCCAAAGCTATTTGAGAGCGAGTCTGTGCTACTACTCCCCCCTAGTGACAATCTGAGTAGCTAAAACCTTCTTACCTTGCTGGGAACATGGTGAAGTGCACCTCAGGTTTTCTTACTAAGATTATGTTCAACCCTCTTGAAATAGCTCTGTCGTGTTCAAAATATTTTCAAGATTCATACAGCTGTTGGTTACATGTACCATGGAATATTTTTCCCCTTTAATGCCAAGAGTGTCTATGAATAAGTTTTTACATGCCTTACATGGCCATGTAGAGAATACAATTTATTTTTCTTCAGCAAAGGTCACAGCTACACATATTGCAACCCTTGTATTGCATCCTACTTGTTGTCTAAAAAATGTGGTTTGTATTTTAAATTCCTTTTGCATCTTGTGTTCTATGGCATCTCAAGAGGCCTAAAGTGCTATCCTGCAAGTGCAACAAATAAAGAGATCTACAAATGTAAATATTTTCACAGAAAGGAGCTTGTGATTGCAATCTCAAAGGATGTGCAATGGTAATACTAATTGATAGAATGCATTTAAAGAAATTAGTGTCACTAAAAATGTGTCTGTAAGAATAGAATTGGCTGTGCAAATTTGTTGGCAGACAAAGGATTTCTAAGTAGTTTTAAAATAAAGCTATTTTTTCTCACCCTCTAGATCTGTGTATTCAAAAAACATAATAAATACTCCAGATCATTTAGCAGACACCTTGACAGCCTGTTTCCTTCTCCTCTCCTTTCCTCACTGCAAAGTTAAGAATGGAGGTGGCAGAACAAAAAATAAGGCAATTCAGAAATTGTCTATCGTTATTGTTTAGATTATTATTTAGATTATTATTATTATTTAGATTATTATTTAGATTATTCTTATGATAATGACCAAGATATCTATTCTTTTCACCATGTTTGCTTGATAGCATGCACATCCAAACACCAGAGTTAGGAGTCCTTGTGTGATCATTCCTCTAGCACTAATTTTCAATCTAGTTTTTGTACAGCATTTCATTATCTGCTGCTCTTTTCTGTTGAGCACTCCACCACACAGTATTTTATGTGAAGAAGAAAAAAAAATTAAACAAGTACAATTACCTCTACTCACTCACTTAACTTTAGTGAGAACCCATTTTTTTCACTTTAACAGTTTTAATGAGGCTCTCTTTTGTAAGATATGATTCTGCAACTGCTGCTGTCTAAGCTACAATCATCCATTATTTTCATTATCTTTAAAATGTTTGGCTCCAAAGGAAAACAACAAATCAGAATATACATAAAGGTAAGATTTAGTAGCCATGAGTTCCCTGTTTGGGTTTTTTTAAGGTCAATTTCTCGTAGCACATTTTGAGGATTATTTTTCTACCCTTGACTATGTAGCAGTGTTACAGCTAATTTTTTTTTTTTAATTGGATGCCATAACCTAGTAGATAGTTTCTACAGTATTGAAAACATCAGTCCTTAGGCCAGGTTCAGGTATAACTTGCATGCAATGTATTTAAATAGAACAACGTGGTCTGTTTTGTTACTATTTTTCAACTGAGACAGTGTTGGATGAAAAAAAATATTATTTTTATTCAAGATAAGAGTCTACTTTATATAAAGTTTCATTTTGTTTATCAGGTAGCAATTGTTATGTTGTAAACTAGATAAAATGTGTCAAAGAGTATAGAGATGCTTGCTTAAAAAGTATAGAGATGAATTTTGTTAAATACCTACTGAAAACAAATATTGAGCCATCTACAAATGCTCTTCTAGGTTTGCACAAACTGAACTTAGAACTACATCACAGAAAATGTATAATCTTTATTTTTCATTTATATTTATCTTTATGAAATTTGGAAAGAAAATATAACTAATCCCAATTTTCACAGGTGAAAAATACCTTGTGAGTAACTGAAGGCTCTCCATAGGCTGTAAAATGTGTCTAAGAATGTATCTGAAGTATAAATTCATTATCAGAAATAGAGGTATCTCTTTCATAAGTATAATATATTATATATATAATGTATATACCTGTGAAACATATATCTCTCTGTGCGTTTATATGTATGTATATGTCTTCACAACATAGGATGTTTGAACACCTCTAAGTGTACCTTTGGCTGTTTTTCCTGTTCAAGTAAGAGTTATCTTCCTCTACTAAGTTAGTGGCTTTGTTGGCTGGCAAATGAGGAGGACAACAGTGTCCCACTCCTCCAAAATTAAAACTTTCTAGTTCTAAATTTATTTCCCCACACCCAAATTTCAAAAAATATAGTACTACTTCTACTACTACTACTACAAATAAGCAAATAAATTGAAAAAAAAATAGAGAAAGAAGGCCTTTTTCATGTGTTTTTGAAATTACAGTAAAGATAATACTGCCAAACCTATTTTCAGTTTTCGACACAGTAATCACAGAGCAGGAGTATCACTCCTATGTGTCTTACTTACCAGAAATAGAAAATAGATAACCTAGGACCATAAGCTCTCAACACAATTAAAGATGTAACAATTAGAGAATACCTTACCCCTAAAATTCTTCCATGATGAAGAATATGAAGGATATCTTACTCCTAAAATTTTTCCATGATATTTAAAAACCACACCATGCCATGCAGTGCATGCCATGCTGCACGCATCAGAGTATACATAGGAGATGTTACTTCAACCCTTGTATTTATGATGATTATAGTGGTCAGCTGTGCATTAATTATTAGTGGCTTTCAATAAAAAACACTAAGTAATCCGAGGCCTATAACAATTTAAAATGGTAGCAAGCGAATCAAATTTCAGCCTAAGAAACAAGAAACTACTGAGAATTTAGGACAATTAGGTTCTTTTAGATTCTGAGACAAATTAATTTTATTCTATATTATTTATGAGAGTTTACTAAAACACTCTAAATCATAGTGGTTGTCACCATGATCTTGTAAAAGACAAGTTACCAGCTAAAGAAAGACTTGTATAACACTGTCTCCAATGGAGGGACTACAGCAAGCTGTATATCAGCATAAATTAAAGAAACAAAAGCTACTAGAGACAGAGAAATCAGCTGATTTTTTCTGGTGCCCACCAAGCACTCTATCACTGCCCCTTCTCAACTGTACAGGGGAGAGAAAATAGAGCAAAATCCTTGTGGGTCAAGATAAGGACAGGGAGAGATCATTCACCAATTACTGAGCAGTGCTGAGGGGGTTAGGGGACCATGGGTGACAGACTTCTCCAGGAGACACCTGCCTGCTCATGTTTGGGCTCCTCCACAGACTGCAGGTGCATCTCTGCTTCCCTGTAGACCTTCACGATCTTCAAGGTCACAGCTACCTTACCATGACCTTCACCAGTGTTTGCAGGGGAATCTCAGCTCTAGCACCTGGAGCACCTCCCACCCCTCCTTCTTCACCCACCTTGATGGCTACAAGACAGGTTTTTTTCCATACTCTCACTTGTCTCCTGGACGCTTTTTTTGCAGTGTTTTTTACTTCTCAAACATGTTATTACAGAGACACTGCCACCACTGGCTCAGCTTTGGCCAGCAGTGGATCTGTCTGAAGCTGGCTGGCACTGATTTAATCTAACTTCAAGGCAACCTCTGACATCTTCTATCAAAAGTCCCCCTGTATTGACTCCCTGATACCAGAACTGTGTAGGCAAACCCAACACAGAAGAAAATTAGAAATCTAAACCTGAGTTTATGCAGAATTTGAAATGTTCTTGAAAAAATATTTTTGTTTTATGTCAGATTCAACTAAATACACTGTCTTTTGGATGGAGATAATTTAGGATGATTTTTACACCCTTTTATTTAACAGCTTTTTATGAAGAACCCTCTAGATAAACTTGCCCTAAGACAGACACAAGAATTAAATACCTACATATTTTCACAAATGCTTATTACATCTACTTGGAAGAAACTAAGTTGATAAAGAGGATTAAAATTGATGTGCTTTTATAAATTTGTGAAATTCTCTGAGAAAATAAATTGGATGAAGATAGCTGGTTTTTTTATAATGATAAATGCAGATCAGGAGCTTCAGGAGAGGTTGGGGGGAAAATAGACTGTAAGAGTTTTGCAAAAAGCTGTATAGAAAATATAAAAGAGTAAATCATCAAGGTAGACCATGCTACAGGGAAAAGGGACAAAACAAACCTCAAACAAATCTAGCTACAATAGTTGGTGTGTACTAAGGGAAAACATACCTGCAGCATGAATAGCATGCTGCTTAAAAGACTCTGCCCTCTAAAAAAGACATAACAGTGAAGGCAACCCAGTGAAGAGAAATGAGAATGATCAGAGGATCACTAAAAACCACATGAGGTTAAAAAAAAAATAGATTTGATCTTCAAGACTAAAGTGAAGATCAACTTTCAACTTCAGATTTACTTTGCTAGATACTGACAAAAACTGATCTTTTAAGACTTTTTGCAATGCAAATTGGTCAATACTAAGACAAGCCTAATTTCCATCTGCTGCTACTGACAAAGTGTCAAGACCTTTAATAGAATGCAGTTATGAATAAAGAAAATCTGTTTGAAGAAAGAAATCATTTTAATTGAAAAGGAAATTGCTTTGAAGTACTAACTGTGACATTGCCTTCACTTTTTAGGGTAAGTAAATAGTCTTTACAAGTACCAAGTGGCCCAAAGCATTGGACTCATATTTGAGTTGTCCTTAAGCACAGTTAAATGAAAACCCTCTGTTTCTTTTAATTTCCAGTATATTTTTCTGTTTTCAGTTTTCTGGGAAGCTTTAATCTTTCTCCTGTGCAGACTCCTGCCATGTTCAGTTTAGATGGTAGGTCAGTGCCCCTGAGTCTCTGTGCCAAGGTTACACAAAAATTCCAGCTGGTACAGATGGTATCTATGACCTTCTCCATTTCCAGCAATCATAAATATATAAGGCTTCAATCTTCTCTTCAGTTAAGATCAGCATTTTTCACTAATACAAGGCCTAATTTTGAAATTAATAAATCACTGATTCTACTTACTTTAGAATGAACCTCTGACTTTTAAATTACTTCAACTGGTGCATTTTTTCCCCCTCTGAGACAGTACAAGTCACCAATCCAGAATGATGCATGTAACAGACCCACTTGGAATATTTTCCAAGAAGTTTACACCTAGAAGGGGGGAAAAGACTCTAAGAGATAGTCAGGAAAGATTGTCTAAGTCATTAGTAGGTAATTATGTGCATGTCTTCTCTTCTGTTTCCTCCCCAAATTTCCTGACATAAATAAGGACATTAAGTAGCAGAGGAAAATGAGGGTCAGGTGTAACTATGGAGAGACTTTACTTCTTGTGTGAAATTCTTGTGTAAAGGACAATCTGCTGGGCAGTAGACATTGGATGGAGTTCCCTTTGTTTCTTGAACATTGCAGTAAATGCTAGGCACAGGAACTCTGATGACCTGGATTATAATCCCCACACATTTAATGTGCTGTTATAAATCCTCCATGATCCACTGTACAAACTGCACGCGTAACAGGGATAAAGAAAAAGCACTTTGGTAAATTGAATTCATAGCCAAAAAAAAAAAAAAAAAAGAAAGGAATGGAGCAATAAATTGTGCATTTCATTGTCACATCAAAAGTAAAGGAAAACATTTAATTAAATCTCCTAATTTCCTTTTGCTGACAACATGCATTGTTCAAAAAATAATACTCTTCATTGTGCGATTACAGCCATTCACCTTACTTATTCCTCCTACTCTGCAAAGCAGGAACAACAAACTAAACCTGCAGTGTGTGTTTTATTTTTTCTGTAGTGTTGATGATAAAATCAGTAAACTAAGTTTTTCCCAGGCATAAAATATGTCCTTGTTATTGTGAAGAAACTGAGTAAAGTTGGAGTTGTTCCATGGTAACTGAGAGCAGAATTTAGTTTTCTGTCTTTCCAGCCTTAAAAATAATATTCCAAGGGGGATCAAATTTATGACAATAGAGTGGCAGTCACGACAGTCTGGCAGCTTTTCCATTTGTTTGTTGTTCTGAGTCATTGCTCTATAGACTCCTCGAGTCCAGAGGGAAAAATAGAATATGCTTTAATGGTTTCTTTCTCTCTGCACCCCAGTATTTTAAGATAAATTTTTAAATTAATTTTAAAAAATTTCAAACTACCTGAAAGAGCTGATCTTCACTTTTAAACATGGCATGTGTAAGCATCATGTTTGGTGAAATGAACAAGTAAAAACATTTCTCTTTATCTTTAAAGATATTTAACAAAAAACATGAATATACCAAATTGTTTATTGAGAAGAATTCTAGAAATGGGAGGTTGATACTCTGTAAGGGGAGAGTATCTGAGGCTAAAGTGATATTCTGTTTCCAYAGTTCATTCAGCATATACGGGTTATTTTCAACAGGAAAAGGTTCATAGTTGATTTTGCTTAATAGTGCAAGCATTTGTCTCATTGGGGCAATATCTCTATTTCTGGAAACTGGTTAAGGTGATTGCCCTTCCTTTCTTAGGTCCTTTTGTGATATTTCAGAATAGATTTGATAAGGGAGCAGTTAATATGCTATTGACTGTGATTTGGTTAGGGGTCTGCAGGAGAAGAGGTTTGGATAGAACATTGATCAGAAGAGGACTAAAAGTGATCAGCTCTTGTAGGAAAGGCCCATGTTGTCCATTCTTGATGTTGTTACATGAAAGTATATAATTTCTTTCTGATTTAAGATTTCTATAGTCAAGCCACAAGTAGGTAACAGGTTGCAGTGCTAAAGAGGTTCATTTTGGGATATAACATATGGCTCACTAGCTTCATGATGGAAACTCAGAAATTTTGCCCATAAAGGCTAAATATCCTCAGCGTGTTTACATCTCTATCACATTCTGTTTGCTCTGTTTCCCACTGTTCCCATTCATATGTTGTAACCTAGCTGTTCCATATAAGAAACCATGGGAGACCTGGGTGACCAGCACACATATTTGAGATTTGCAACAAAACTCCTTTGCTATGGTTTTGGTCCATGCTAGGCAAGGCTGTAGACTGTTTTTGAGGACCATATAGGTCAGATGCCATTCCCACTACATTCTCACAATCTGCAAATGACATCACATTGGTGTGGGGGGAGGAAAGGTTTTAATGATGTTGCAACAGATAATGCTGTTGGTGTGTATAGAGGGCAGATCAAACTGTCCCCATAATGCTTCTTCAGTTTAGTCTGAGAGGTAACAACTTAGTTTTATCCCAATACACCCCTAGGCAAATTAGCATACAGATCACATGACTGAACAGGAGATTTGAAAATAAAATAAGATATTTGACAGTGTTAAATGCTTCCCAGAAGGATATTTATGCTTAGAATGATGTTCATTGCCCTCACTGGGCATATTCAGCCATGTCATAAAGAGGATAGGGGAAGACTGATCATATGAATCTATAAAAGACCAGACCGACATGCTAACAGCAATTTTTAGAGACCGTAGCACCAAGATTTTTGTTAAAGGTGCATACATAGCATTCACTTCTCTAGAAAACTTCAGGAATGAGAGGTAGGCCAGAATGAAAATCTAACTGTGATTCAGGCAGGAGTTTCTGTTCATATTAAAAAATACTCTGATCACTTAAAATGACAGCCATATAAACTATTTACCTCCAGAAATTAAGTTTTCAATCATTTCAATCATCATGATTGCTAAATTGGAAGCTGTTTCCTGACACACTTCTTCCTTCATTTTAAGTGTAATTACCTGAGAACCTTAAGTAATCAAAAAGAATTTGAGCAATTTTCTCCATTATTTCAGGGAGTTGAAATCCCCCTTTAAGACAAAACTCTGTAACTACACTAGGATATAAAGAGGGTCCATATTCCAGCCTTTTCTGTTATGTATATGTCTCTATAAAGAAAATCAGGACTGACCAGGATAAGAAAAGACTTTCCTCTAGCCTAGTAATAAATGTTTAAAAAAAAAAAAAAAAAAAAAAAAAAAAAAAAAAAAAAAAAAAAAAAAAAAAAAAAAAAAAAAAAAGCAGCACTGTCTCTTCTCTGTACTTTCAGACATTTTTATTTTACTCAATGGCAATCTGGTGTTTACTTTAGCGAGGAGAATAGCAGATCTAGACATGAATGGAAATGCAGATCTAGGCCCGTAGCCAAAGAACAGCACCTTACATTCGTGTGTTTCCTTAGGAACTGCAGTTCATTTATGGATAAATCCCTGTTAATGAGATAATCCTAATACTTGCAGCAGATGTGTTTCTATGATATAAGAAATTATCTTATACAAGGAAGTCCTGGCATGATATTTATCTTTTCTTAGAGATACTCTTATTTCTTAAGTAGTATACGTTTGCTTATCTGTCACAGAATTAAAGAGTACCACCCTGTTACAGAATTTTTCCTGTTTATATGTCTCACTGCTGGAGAAACTTTAATTAAGAACACATCTAAATTCTTGAAAATAAATAAAATGTGTGTAATAAGCATACATTTGAATTCTCTATTGAATTTTCTCAATACATAAAATATTTAACATACAAAAAAACACTAAAAGAAGGTGAAAGGAGTGAATGGACATGAAATATTCTACCTAGACAGAAAATTGGAATTCAAGTAATGCTTTTCTCCAAATTAATAAGAAAAAGTTAAACCCAGTATTTTTTTCTTTTTCCTGTTTGGGACAATGAAATGTCCTTACATATGACCAAAAGCAGAGAAGAATGATATTTTCTGATGCCTCTTCAGTTGACAGCATAGCACCTTCTCTCTACTTCATTACCTAGCGTGGCTGTGTTCCAAGTAGGTTTTGGACACACTTTATTTCAATCCAAAAATATATCAAGCTCAATTATGATTTATTACCAAAAGCTAGCTAAGAAATGCTTAATGCACCTTAAGTGTAAGTCTGGAATATAATGAAAATTCCAATAGGAATATAATATAAATCATGTTTTTCAAAACAAAAACTGATTGGCTGATATTGACATAATAATTAGAGGAAATGTTTGTTGGGAAGAAAAATAAGCAGACTTACGTTGTCCCTTTATAATTACATTGTTAGAACAATGGGTTGCATTTTGTAGCAGTCAACTAAGGTCTATTGGATAAAGTATTGGAAGCTTTCATAATACAAATTTCCAGTTGAATGATCTCTTGTTAATTAACTATTTCCACTCAGAGGGCCATATTGAAATTCTATGTTTTCTATTACTTACTTTATAGCAAATTTTTATAGGCTTATATATTTCTTTAAGTTTTCTTTTGTTTTTATTTATCCTTTTGTTATTTCTTTTCTCTTTCTTAAATAATGGAAGTATTATGTAATACCAAGACCTGTCAGTAAAATTTGAGCACTATCCCCTAATTTTTTCAGTTTGTGGGGCAACAGAATGACCTACTTTCCTTTACAAAGGTGTTGGTGGTAATTGTTTCAAGTAAAGCATCATGCCAGCAATAAATACACAGATTATTTAACTGTTGCTACTGTTATGGTGACAAAATTAAATCCACACCTACTGCGTGAAGTTTAGTTTTCTAATTATGCAAGGCTGTTTTATACAGTGGAGTGGCAAACTCCAATGATGATAAACTCTTAGAAGTTTCATATACACCCCAAACCACAGCTAAGAGAATTCAACGACTGAACATCTGGCTGTAAAGAAAATGGGATTGATTTATTCTTTAATACTAGGATTATATAAGTCATGAAGAATTATCTTAGCTGGTGAAAAGGTTGTTCATGCATTTCCAGGTTCACTAGGCTCAAACTAAAACAAGACCCATTCAAAACATACAGACATGCCAAACTGAAGAATGAAATAACATGGTTACTTTTTAGAAGAGGTTTGAATCTGTGATCAAAAATGCATACAATTCTCTAACAGACTTTTTTTTGTAAATCAAGCTACTACATATTGGTGAAGAAGTGCTTTATTAGTCATCCCCCTTCTTTCAGGAAAAACGTTTTAATTTCACCTTCTTTCTAGCTGAAATTTACATAAATTGCTGAAAATTAGTCAGAGATGTCCTTGTCCCTCTTATAAATGGTATACTATGAGTTTAAGATATGTCAATGAGAAGGAAAACATTTGGCATTTTTCTATGCATAATTCTGTCCTTCACAGTTGTGATTATTCCTGTGCTCCTTTGCTTACTGTCCTTGTTCAGCTGCTGCACATTTCACCTCTGTACTACATTTAATCTGAGCAGTGACTGCTACGTCATTTCTCCTATGCCAGAAATATGTCACATGAGGACTCTCAAGAATGCAAAAATGTTTTCAGAAAATCTAAAAACCACATAGGGGAAAACATTTTGCAAGAATTTCTTCTGTTTCACTCTTAATTTTTTCTAAATACAGCATTTACAAGTATGTCAATGATTTGATGCTGTCAGGGGAAGGTGCAGCATGTGATTTGCTTAGTAACACTAAAAATCAAATAACTCATATATAAAAAATGGGACTCTAGATGTCAAATTTCAATCTGATGAGCTAAGAATAGATTATCAACTGTATCTGCACAGGAGTTCAGGCTAGTCTCTGTATCTTGATTTATTCAAAGGATTTTGTTCATGTATTTGAAGTGTTATGTAAAATCTGGGGTATTTCCTTCCAGGAATGCAACAAAAGGCTGAGAAATTTTGCCATAAGTGACAGTCAGCATAACAGGCTTTTTCTCCTCTTAATGGCTTTATAGAATCCAGGATACTTTACACTAACTTTAGACACCTCAGAAGAGCTCCATTTAGTGAAGCTGAATGCTAAGCTTAGAAATGCTAAGTTTAGAAAATTAATTTCATTTATTTTAGTCAAGTCATGCAAAACTCAGATTCCCCAGGCATTTTTGAAAGTGTAAGTATGCTTTGTTTCCATCAGCCTTTCCTCAGTGTTCCTCTTCTGTCTGTGTTATTGTTACCATGGAGACTGGAGGAACACCAGCACACAGGGTTTGAATATACAAGAATCACTACTTTCTTGCCAAGTAAAGTTCTGTAATTTGCTCATCCCCTTTTCACCTCTAAAGTTGCAGTCTTTCAAGCTCCTGTTTCATTCTTCCACCTTCTTTCCCCATGTTTTTTCAATGGGAGGAACACAAACATTCCTACTTGCACTTTCTCTTGGAAGGAAGGAAGGAAGGAAGGAAGGAAGGAAGGAAGGAAGGAAGGAAGGAAGGAAGGAAG
>QVAJ01000093.1:2800334-2811181 GCA_003546035.1 Mixornis gularis
GGTTTGGCTGCTGCTCGGGAGAGTGGAGCCACGCCAGGGAAGTTCACGGAGAGCTGTCTCCCGTGGGAGGGACCCCACGGCCTCACAGGGGAAGGGCTCCTCTCCTGGAGCAGCAGGAGAAAATCTCGGGGATCAACTCACCAAAACCCCTATGCCCTGTCTGCCTGCACTGTCAGTGGGAAGGAGGGAGTGGAGAAGGTGTTTTAAGGGCTTATTTTACTTTTCATCATCCTCTTCTAATTCTGCTAGTAATGAATTCACTTTGCAACTTTAAGTTGCGCCTGTTTTGCCCTTGAAGTGTTTTCTCCTGTTCCTTATCTCAACTCATGAACCCTTTGTTAATTTTTTTTCTCTCTGCTCTTCCCAGCTTTGCCAGGGAAGCGAACGACTCTTGTGGGTGCCTGGCACTGAGACAGTGGTTTTGGTGGGGTTTTTTGAGGTTGTTTGTTTGTTTGTTGTTTTCTTCTTGAGGTTTTTTCCTCCCCATTCTAGGTTTATGGCTTACATATAAATATAAGGAACAATATCTTAGTGCTATTTGCTGTGAAATGTCTGTCTTCCACTTCTCTCAACTGAGAATTTCTTTTGTTTTGAAGGACAATTATTGCTAGGATCTCTATATACTTGTTCTTTTGTTCCTGCCTAAGTTATTCAACATCCCATCACTAAATGAAATTCCAATACATTTTTGGAAAATTTAATTTTCTGCTACCTTGTTGCTCTTGCCCAATTGGTCTAACTCTTTTATCTACTTCATAGATGCAAGCCATTCTGGAATACATCTGGCAAATTAGCTGCTCCATGGATAGCTAAGCCTTTATTATCTATCGCTAAGTTTGTTTTACATGATTTTGGGTATCTGTGTGGAGTTGTAATTGCTTGCCAGAGACATCAGTTGACTACTTGAAGCTACACTCGAACTTGATGTATTTGTTTTTAAGTCCCTACTATATTTTCCTGATATCTACCATAATTGCACTGTGATTGAAACTCATTGTAGCTTACACTTTCCTACACACAGATAAGCTCTAAAGTATGTGGCCAAGGCTTGTTCTGATTTTCAGATCATTTGCCACTGTACTTGAAAATTATGTCTAGAGTCTGTTCTATGAGAAGTATACGCTTGGTACACCAAGCACTGCCCCCTGGAACCTACCACAGGAAAATACATAGTTACTGTTGTTACTTTTTGTTTAGGAAGTTGGGCTTAGTGAAACAACTACTCGTTCCCATTGCCAGTGATGTAAAATCTTTGGGCTTTCATTTTATAGCAGACTGAGTGGAGGCTTTCACTTTGATTTTTTATTTTTCTTTTGTGTCCAGATAGTTTTTAGTTTCTTGACCAAGAATAATGTCACCAAAGATGAAAAACTATTTATGGACACAATTTTAAAAAATTAGTAAAATAAGTGGAAGTAATTGATGCTCATTTTGCCAGGATTGTAGTTCTCAAAACTCTTTCAAACCTACTAAAAATATTATTATTTTTATTCTTATTATTAAATCAAATTAAATTTTTTGGCTCTAAATCTGAAAACCCTGCCCAAACCTAATCCTGACCCAGGTGTCTTTCTTACCTTCTGATGAATTGTGAATGTGCTGCTTAATCCTGCAATTTTTTTTCCTTGAGATCTGGAAATTGGTTTTCCCAAAGAATAACTCCATTACTCAAGGATAATGCTGTTGATGGACTATGCTTAATAGCAAGTAATATTAAGGCAATTATAATTGTAACAGGTGTTTCCAGGGAAAACTATTAGAGTGCATTTGATATTTCAAATCTTCGATTGTATTTTAATCCAAATAATGATCTTATCTGCAAATATATTTGTAAATAATGTTTATGTTTTTCCATGTATGTTTCTGAATATACTCAAGTGTTTCAGTGAAAATCCCTGGGATTTTGTGGAACATTTCTTTGTTGTGTGAAGGAGTTGACATTACAGAACTGTCTGAGAATTACAAAATCAAGCACTTATGAAGCATACAAGATAACGTAATTTTTCTCCATAATTTAATTGGGGGACTGTGATGTACAATTTCCTTTTTCAAGGCCCTTCATTAGTTAATACATTGTGCAGCATTTCTTAAGCAATCAAGGATTTAATGCATGTCCTAGTGTGCCTCAGCAACTTTATAATGTTTGCTGATACATTGCATCTTCTGCTCAGTAAAATATAAAGAAGCTACCCAGTCTAATAAATAGGCAGAGGTTTTTTTGTTGGTTGATTAATTTTCATTTGGCTGTTTCTTTTGCAGTTAAGGATGAAACAGAGTGAACTGAAATTATTATTTTAATTATATCCAGCCTAATAAGAAGACAGCTAAAAACCTGAAAAAAACCTGTTGATGTAGAAAATCTCTTTAGGGAACTATTTCCATCTTTGATGTATGTGTCTTGGGAAATTCAGAGCAGAAAAAATATCAAAAACATTTTGTGGAAATAAAAGTGTTATATAGAACCCTTAAACCATTATTGCAAACTGCATTGGCAGTAACAGTCTAAATTTATTTCTCTATACAAGTAAACCATTTGTAATTTTTAGTTTGCTTTCCATCCACATTATATTCAACCCTATTATATGCCTCTTTCTTTCTGGCACATCATTTATAATATTCTTGACCTCCTTAAATATGCATATATGAGTGTTGCCATTCATCCTCTAAGCAGTTAATGGTATTTTTACCATAAGAATCTACTTGTAACTTTCCTCCTCCGGTAGTCAAAATGTATACAAAGGTTAACTTTTTATAAAGTTAATGAATGCAGTTAAGAGCTTATAAAAATACCTTACATCAGAAAATATGTTTGTTGTGAAGTTTTTTATTATCAGAAGTTTTAAGAATTTATATCCTGAATATAGCATGACTAGGCTTTAATTAGTTTTGAAGTAAATATGTAGTTTTACAGTTCAATCAATTAAAACATTACTGTGAATTCCATTTCATGTAAAAGGAGTGCTTAGAGATATGTTATACATCTGTGTTGTATATTATTTAGTTTAAAATTATACCAAATAATTTCATGATGGACATTATATATTTTATAGTTACTGGAAAAATCATAAAAAATATAAACTAAACTAAATTGTACTACAACTAAACTAAAAATAGATGGTTTTAAATAATTACAAAATTAAACATATATGGGAAATGCAAGCAAAATAGTCTTTTTCTTAAGTGTGCTCTTGTCAATCTGTTTACAAATTCAGAGAGGCACTAGACCAATTCAAGGAAAATGAGAGATCTTGTCCACAGTGGATTGTAAATGTTTTTGTTGACTGTTGAGACTGATAAAGAAGTATTAGTGAGAAGTGAGTTATTTGAGTTATTCTACATGAATCTTTTAAAGGATAAAGTAAAACTGAATACAATTACTGATTAATATTAGAATTGCACACAATTCCTGTAGAGAAAGGCATAAAAGAGAACTTTTGCAAATAAAACTAATATAGCTTCCCTTCCTAATAACTGCCAACTGATATTTTGCAAAGTTTATATAAGATGGAGAAAATAAAGTCAAGGCTGATGGCTTATGCAACATCCTTTTTCCAACCCTACGTATAATTGAAAAGGCAATTCATAGCAAATCAAGGTCAGTGGGTCCTATGCTATATATGGAAACAGGTTTTGAATTTGAAAGTAATTGTCACACAGTGAATGTTGTCCTGGTAAATAAATATTTAATAGAAACTTTTCTGAGTGCTAAAATATTCATGGAGTGATGGCAGTATCTTTTTTATAGCTGCATTAATTAAACCAGCAGAGGAAGAACACATACGTAACACCTAATGTGCAATTCCCTCTCATATACAGAAAATTGCAAGGTGAAAAATATAAGTTTCAGGGTGAGTACTTCATGCCTGTATCAAACCATATAAGTACCGAGTACACAGAGTTTTAGGCATTTCTTATTCCATTAGGGAAAATAGATATTTCTTTTCATGGCTGCACTTTTTCTTATAATTGAAGTGTAAAATCATGATGTTCATTTCATTTATATACATATCTTCAGAGCAAAATCAACTTTTCTGTTTGTTTGTCTAGAATGTATTATTGTAAAGTAATAATGTTATACTATCAGAACTCAGTAGACAGACATATTTTTCAACATTCCTCTTTTAATTAACTCGCCTTACAAACAAAGGCTACTGTATGAACACAGTTTATCCACAGTATATTTCTTCAGTTAGGAGGCAGATAATTATTGCTCACTGCAGAAACAATGTTAATCTGCTTGCTCATGTAAAACAAACTTTAAATGTCATTTTACAGAGATAATAATTGCACACCACTGTGCCATCTTAAGATGCAGCAATTATACAGAGCAACTTCTCATTAACCCAAAGGTCAGAGGTGAGAGATGATCACCATTTCTTGCTCATACAAACTTAAATTGGTTTAAGCTAAATGCAATGATCTAATAGTCATGAAAGTGGGGACTGTAAAAGCATAACAGGTATTGTGGTACACTGCCAAACAGAGTCATGCAATCTATAAGCATAAGAACAGTGTCACTTTTATAGCCCATTCTCTCTTCCTATTGAGTATTTCTTGTATATTCCAGGAAGAAACATAGCACAAAGTAGCTGTTATCCCTGTTACAGAATAAAATAACCTTTTAAATAAACTAGTGGCAGCTTTGGAACATTAAAATGTATTGTTCCAATTAAAAGAAATAACCTCAAAATAATCTTTAAACATTAAGAGAAAATTGCATTTTCAGTGCAAGTGTTGCAATAGATCTAAACATATGTACTTCTGAACATTTAAGAGTTCATATAATAGAATGCATTACATAGAATACATAGAATGCAGTAGAAAAAGAAAAGAAAGACAACACTTGAGTAATTCTAAACTAGACACTAAATAAAGCTGTTCTTGAAGTTTCAAATATCCTTTTCAGTGCAATTAATTTAGGATCTCTTAAATCGCTAGCTGAATTATCTTTATTTTTCCTTCCCCCCTCTACTTTTTCTTGCATAAATATGTAGGTTTCATATATTTTCTGCTTATTTCAAATCAAACATTGGACTCATGGACCTACATTCCTTGACAAACAACTTAGATTTGAATGGACATACTAGAAAACAAATATTGATCAAAGGCAAAAGCAAAAAAAAAAAAGTGCTGCCTAGGAAAAAATGGTGTACAAGTTTTCTTTCAATATATCATACATAAAAGCATCAGACAAAATCTTTAGGATCTTTGTGTTCACTGAGTAATTATTCAAAAGGCAAGTTCAGGGAAGGAAGTTTTAAAGATTCATTTATTAAAAAATCTTAGCTATAGAGAAAGTCGTCATGCTAAACAGCATTTGTTTTCTGCACAATTTAAGCAGTATTATAACAGAACTACTGAGCTTAAGTTGCATCTTTTCTATAAATCCTATGTATGTGCCAGAAAATTATTTCAGTGATAAATTAGGCAATAAATGAAGGAGGCACAATGCGCCTAACAAATACATCCAACACATACACATCGCTGTTCCTCTCTGCAACTTGCCATCCATGTCACAGCAGGTTGTACAGGGGGGAGGAAGAGCAAAGCCTTTCTTTGAATTTACCTGGCTGTTTTCTAGCTTCATGTGCAATGAGAAAATATGTCCTTATTTATATAGAAAACTATTTCTCTATGGGTAGTGGGATCATCCCCAAGGGACTGTGCCACCAACCATGCAATGACTTGCATGAGTATCAACAAACTCCTTCTGCCACATCAGGTGGCAGCTCACACACAGGCACTGCTGTATTTTCAGGTGCATACAGCCTTTGTATGCTTTGTCTCACCTGCATTCCCAATGAGGGTGATAATTTACTTCATAACATGGGTCGTAATCATAAAAACATGAGCATGTACTTTCAAAGTTTCCTCTATTGTACTCCCAGTTAAAATACAGTACAGTGTAACTGATTATCTAATTCCAGGTAGGTGAATTACTCTCATTTCAATTCAATCTTAAGATAAAATGATTTTTTGTGTTGAAGAGAAGTTTTAATTCTGATGCCATATAGGAGGCATTTCAAAACTCATAAAGAAGTTTGAACAAGTGGAATCTGTCTGTCTGTTAGCTTTGGCAAAACATTTTTCTAGGAGCTGAATTCTTCCTTAATCTTCTATCTTTTAATTCCAACACTTCTGAGGGGGCCTATTTCCTCATAGAACTCATTTATTTGAGAATAACCCCTAAGGTTGAATAAAATAGTTCTCTATAATAAACACAGCAAAAATATCTTCAAACCCACAGAATTTATTCTCTTGATATGTGAGGAATATCTATGGTTTGAAAGTGCTTTTTTGCGGGAGAGGGAGCGGTTTGCCCTTCCTCTGTAGATGTCAGTTGTTTCAAGCTACATGCATGAAAAAATTTAACAAGATGAATCAGCAAATCCAAATCCTTAGTATTATATCAAGTTGTCAGGTTTAGGAGCTGCAGAGGAAGATGACTAATATGCTGCCCAAGACTATATAGATACATCTGGTTGAGAGTTCTCATAAGATTTTACATCGGGACATAGGTTTTGCACAGACCTTTGTTCCCCATTACTTTGTAGGGGGGAAAAGTTCCTTTTTGACAACAATCAGTAAACAACCTCCTTTCCCATGCTTCTTCTATTCCTGTGTACATTGCCATAATTTATGAAAACATGTTATAGACATAACTAATTTTCCTACCTTTATTATAGTTTTCTACTGGACATTTGAAACTCTCCTGCTTTGAAGTCAAATCACAAGACTCATGTCACAAATGAGACATTATTTTGGGATAGGATCTCATATCTCGTTTTTAGTATGCTTTGAAATGGGCATCCAAAGTATGATTACCTCCTTGGAGACATAAGAAATGAGTGCAAATAATACAAATTAGGCCATAAGGGATGAGAAATGTAAGCATTTAGAGAACACCTAAAAGCTGGAAAGGTTTATTTTTCTCAATGAGTATTATGCATATATATATATATATATATCTTTTAAAGGTGGTAGAAAACCGTGTCTACTTAGTAGCTACTTGCATACTTGAAGATTAATTGTTCACAGTTTGATTGACTCTGGAGCCACACACTCTTCTTTTTGTTGCAGGCTTTGATGTCTAAAGCAGCAAGAGAGTGTGTAAACATCTGCTATTTCATAAGCTCTTTAATTCAATGGATGTCCAAAATACTCAAGACAAAAACAATGCACAATGATCAAAGATGTCTGAATTAAACCCCAGAAATTTTAGCAAACATGAAAGTTACTACCCTGAAAGGAGAAGAAGAATAGTATCAAAATAGAAAACAAAACAATGGCTGTGCAGGCACAACTACAGGAGGATATTTTAGATTGAAAATGTATCACTAGTTTGAAGACTGGAGTTTCTTTTCCAAAACAAACAAAATGGACAATGTGCAAACCTAAACAGACAGGTGAGACACATTTATCAATACTGAAGCTTCTGAGCAGCTGTTATCTCTTAACAATTTAAGAAAAAATACAATGGGAGAAGATTTATGATAATTAAAAAATAATCGATATATTAATAAAAATTGTTTGGAAAAAACACAATTATAAACTCTTCAAAAATCAGTGAAGACAATGAAGAAAAATGCAAGCATCTTAACCTTTTGACAACAAACTTTTCTGAGAAATGTGACATTAAAAAGTCCAGAACTTATCTGGGAAACAAACTGAGGCTCTGAATCTACTACAGTGAAAAATATGTCTGCTATTTCTGATACGTCAGATTCTAAATATATGAGTTAAAATCTTCAATATAACAAACCATGAGTGTCCTCTTCTTTCTTGTGTGCTTCTAGTTTTCTCTTTGAAATTAATCATTCAGTAATACAAATCTTGTGTTATTTGTAACTCAGTTTAATTTCCCCTTCTCGGGTTTGGTTTCTCTCACCCRAGATTCAGGTGGTGGTTCTGGTGGTGGTTCGAGTGGGTCTTTTTTTGCCCTCTGCCATCTGAAGGCTCTGAGCCAGACACAAGARTGAAATGGAGTCTTCAAGGTCTTGTTGTTTCTTGGTTTCTTGCGTGTTTATTATTTCTTATCTTACAAGTTTTTCTCTGTGCCCAGTTGAGATGTTCACAGCTGCTCAGGCACAGGATGACTCCCCCCGTGATGGGAGGTCGCTACCTCTTATACAGATAATTACGTGTGTCTTATTTACAATTTTGTGCCAATGCCTATCACCTATACTAAAGGGGTCATCTCTACTGTGACCCAATCTCCTTAAACTACTTTGTGCCACCGTCACTGCAAAAGATGGATGCCAAGGGAGAACAAGAAGAACCCAGGGTACCACCCTAAGTCCTCCATCTTGTTCCCCATTCTAAGAACACAAAACTCCAAAATTTTCCACCCGGTGATAAACTACACTACTGTTTGTTACACCTTTGTGACTTGTAATTCTTCTCTGTGTTGGAAGTTTTTCTCAAGGACTGAAATCAAAGCCTGTGTCTTCCTGGGCTCTGTGCCAGGCACCTCCCCTGGACAGACCCCCCCCTGGACAGGTCTCAAACCCTCTTTCTCAGATCCCAGCCCCCTCTGCCGAGGTCTGTGGCCATCCAGGGTGCCCTGGACTCCAACACCCCTCAAAAATAGCTGGAAGTGTTCCTTTAAGATTTTGTCTTTTTTTTGCTTTAACAGGAAAAGAAAGAAACCTTGTGTATTTTGTTGTAACAAATAGAAGATGGTATATATCATTTAATGTACTGCCCCAGCATCTACCACAAATTAGTGGATTTATATGTTAAATAATAATCCTTCTAGAACGCATGGTTTAATTGAGTACAGTATTCTTCCCTAAATTAAGAACTCAATAGGAACTCAAAATGTAGCTTTGTGAGTTATGAATGGGAACAATTAATGGGTAGCAGATACTGTACCTCAATAACATTAACCAATAATTAATTAAATGTTGCATAAATAAAGAAATGCAAATATGAACTGGATTCAGAATCAAAGCTGCAACAAAATTTTAATAGATGCTTAGGTGACACAATTTCTTCCCCCAAGTTCATGTATGCATACCTTTCACTTAGGGTATAGATTTTCTAATGGAGAACAGCAATTGTGCACTTTCATTATGTGTGGATTTTCTTCCAGATGGAAGAAAACAGCAAATAAAAAGGAACTGGTAGTAGAAAAAACAGAAAGTGTGGTGTTGCTTCCCGTTGGTTCACAGAAATACCCCAAAAGACAGATAGATAATGTAGCATTAAAACTTTGTAGTTCTGCCATATTTATCATCACTAGCTTGTCAAGTGCCCTAATATGACCACACTTGAGTAAATACTTACCTAGAAATACAGCTGACGTTAATTGGTTTGATGTTCAGTACCTGCTGTGTGGTGAACATGGAGCTGTCTGTCTCTGCAGAGTCACAAAGTTGTGCAGAGGATGTCAATTATCCAGCTCACCCACTTTTGCAATGCTATGTACTGCATATCATTCACAGTCACAAGAGGTTCCCACAAGAAGGCTGGGGTTTATCTCAAGCAGTGAATGACAGGGGTTTGTGTTTGTTCTAAAGTGTTGTATATCTATCTGATTTGCTTAAAGATCTAGTAGAACAAGATTGGTGTTTATCAGAAAATTGGTTTGTTCAGCACCTATTCATGTTGTTAAACCTAAGTGACTTCTACCATTTCTGCTTATTTGTATAGTGATTGAGCAATCATATTAATTAGACCACAACAATTGCAAAGTTTTGTAGTCCAGCTGCACTTATGAAAATTGGAAAAGAAAAAATGAGAAGAAAACATATTTGTTCAATATATAAACAGGTAAAACTGAATTGTCCAAATCAGGCATAAAACACAACAAGGTAATACCATCCAGTGGTTAGCCCCTGCTGGTCATATATATAACATTCTCAAAGGCCTTGTTCTGGTGATCTTTTCCTTTCTACAGTGAAAAATATGAGAAAACAGGACTAAAAAATATATTTTTAAGCATTTTTATTAAAATAGGCATGTTTCTAGTTACAGGACAGCCTGACATCATTGCAGAAAAACATTATGTAAAATAGGCAGACAGATTAGACAGATGCTTGTAATTGCTACAATGTGTCAATAGTATGATACTTACGTTATGTTTTAGTATATAATTCTCTCTTCCTTATAATGGATTAGATTCCTCTTGCTGAAGAGCAACAGCAACCCACAGTAAACTCCAATTTCATTTTAAACCTGTCAGCCTGAATAACCTTTCATATGAAATTGTTGTTGGAAATAGAGATGTTAGCATAATTTTTTTTTCCACATGTTTAAATAATGGAACCGATTAAAGACCAGACACTTAGAAGAGAGGTAAGGGCTCTTCTTATTTCTATTGACAAAAACAATGAATAGCATCTGTCCTGAGAAACCACTTTCATCGAAGTCCAGTTTATTGTAAATGCATAGTGTTAGGTATGTGCCCCTAGTATTGCCAAAGATTCTAAATGTATCAAATATTAATTCTCTGTTCTTACAAACTTCAGCAAAATTTTATTTCCCATTTGTCACTTAGTTTAGTCACAATCATCAACTGTGAATTGAAATGACAACAGAAATGTTGGTGCAGTATAAGATTTTGTAAGTGGTTTTATTTTCTTTTGATGACAGAAAAATTATCTAGAGTGTATTTAGAAGACATTACTTGCTGTTTAGGCCATCTAAGCTTTAGTAATATTTTCCAACAAACGCTCTCCAAGCACTGCAAGAGTATGCCTGGTATTGCCCTTACTTTGCAGGATCATCAGGAGGTGTGTTTGTAATAAAGTATTGTTGTAAACATACTCTGTATATTAATCTGGGCATAAGAAATTAAAAAGCTTGCAGGTATTGTTGTAAACATACTCTGTATATTAATCTGG
>QVAJ01000093.1:2816475-2870449 GCA_003546035.1 Mixornis gularis
TTTTTAATACCTGTCTGGTTATCTACTTCTGCAGCAATCTTTTTCTCAGTGTAATTTCTCACAATACACAGATTTGCTGTGCTTTGTATGAGATGTACATATATTCTATGTGTGTTTTATTTTGAAATCAACATATCTTTTCTGTTATTGTTTCTGACTTTATTCATCATCATGTTTTCAATGACACAAAGCTGGGTGGAGGGGTTGATACATTAGAGTGTCCTGCAGCCTGTCAGTGAGACATGGACAGACTGGAAAAATGGGCAGAGAGGAACTATTAAGTTCAGCAAAGGCAAGTGCAGGGTCCTGCACCTGAGGAAGAACAACCCCAGTTTCCAGGACACRCTGGGGGGTGACCTGCTGGAAAGCAGCTCTGCAGAGAAGGACATGGGGGTCCTGGTCCTGGTGGACAGGACCCCTAGCAGTGCCCTAGGGGCCAAGAAGGCCAGTGGTATCTTGGGGGGCATTAGGGAAAGCATTGGCAGAAAGGAAGGTGATCCTTCTACTCAGCATTGGTGAGGGCTCAGGAGTAGCACCTGGAGTGCTGTGCTCAGTTCTGGACTCCTCAGGACACAACAGGCAAGTATTGGAGCAGGTCCAGCTGAGGGCTATGGAGATGCTGAGGCAACTGGGACATCTCACTTATGAGGAAAGGCTAAGGGAGCTGGGTCTATTTAGACTGGAGAAGAGATGACTGAGAGGGGACCTGTGCATACAAACAGCTCAAGAGCAGGTATCTGAGGATGGGGCCAGACTCCTTCCTGTGTCCAGAGACGGGGTGATGGGTACAACCATAAACACGGGAAGTTCAGTCGGAATATGAGGGGAAAATTCTTTACTCTGAGGATAAAAGAATTGGAATAAAACAGAGGATTGAACAGGCTGCCCAGAGAAGTTGCAGTTTCCCTCTCTGGAGATATTCAAAATCCATCTGAATGCAATCCTGTGAAATACACTGTGTGAACTTCCTGTGGGAGTGGGGTTGGGTGAGATGGTCTCCAGAGGTCCTCTCCAACAAATGGTTCTGTGGTTATGTGTGATCCTGCACAACAATCTTTCTCAACAATCACTTCAGCTTCTAGAATTTTAGCTTTTTAATACCAGTCAGTAGCTCATACTCTTGCATTAACCTTGAAAATTACTATCTTATTTTTGTTACTGTTTTGGTATCTATCTCATTATTTTTACTACACCATGAAAGAATTTTCCTTGTTAGTCTTGAATTGCTATTCATTCTTAGAGACCCCAGGCATTATGGAGACATTTGAGAAATGAGTACTGTGTAATCTCAGGTTTTACACAAACATTTTCTTTCTTCCTAGGACATATTCCAAATAACTGAGCTGTCACTAACACCTGCACAGTAGCTGTTACTGAAACAGCTAACATTTTATTTGTAGCATGCTCTGGGGAGCTAAATTTTTTTCGGTCTTTCTTAGATATTTATCCTTTAAACTCTAAGTATACCGCAATGTCTATACAGTACTGCTTAAAGCAGACAAATGGTCTTAAGAATATTTTGAAGCTTAATTAATGCTTTCTACTTCAATATTTGAAGGATATAAACACCAAAGAAATAGAAGAGGCAATTAGAACATTGCCTAGGTTACCTAAGGGAATAATGAGATAGAATTATAGATTAAATATTTAAGTTAAATAACAAGAAAATCTTTCTGACACTGAGAACTACTTGCCTGTGAAATTGTTTCTTAAGGAAAAAGGTTAAGGAATAATTTCTTAAAACAATTGCAAATATATGGGCATAAAGAAATGCTGTAGGGTAGAGGCAATGTGTAACTGGAAGAAAAAGGAAGACCAGATAAAATTTCCCATCTCCATTTTTACCCATGCTTTTTCAGTTTCAGTATTGAGTGCCAAGATGTTTTTGGGGAAAGCACGCTTTTATTCAAGCTGAAATGGCATGAAGGAGTCATTTATGGGTTTCTAGTCATCAGACACTGTTATTAAATCACGAAATTCTATAGCATTTAAGACTCTAACTCCTCTAGTCAGTCATTACATGACTGGTACAGACCAAATACATCATTAATAGTTAAATATCTATCAGTGTTTGAAATTTCATACTGCAGAATTCAAAATGTGACTCATCGATAATTCAAGAGATGTTTAAGGACAGCAATTAATAGCTTGCAGTAGCCTTCTAATCCATGAATTGCAGTCTCACATAAGATTAAAGGCCAACGTAATTCAAATGAGATTATGAGTAATGTAACCATTGTGTCTGTACACATGAGATGAGTAAAAACCTTTCAGCTCGATTCTGAGAAAAAGAAGACCTGTTTACATGGGTATCTAATTATTTTGTAAGATACTACTGATCACAGTCAATTAGTCAAGAGGATAAATTTGTTCTTGAGAGTGGAATATAGATTTGCATTTAAGATATGTCTAGTGGCTGTCACATAGAGCTCAATTCCATGTAGTCAGCTTTGATAAATTCCTATTAAATAAAGTTTTCTATTCCAAGTCTAATCTACAATTCCAAGTATAATCTAATCAACCTTTGTGTAGTTAAACATCCTTCTCAACATGGATCCTGCACTGTTCTATTGACAGTGCAGATAGGTCTCCTTCAATGATTAAAGGATACTTAAGATATTCAGCCCTCACTAGACATTTTGTGTCTTTGCTTAGCTAAAAGATATGCTGAACAAAAGGAACAAGAAATAGTCTCAAGAATTAAATTATTTTAAAAACCACAATTATCAGAGGATATGCCTAAGAGAAAAGTAATGTAGTTATTTCTGACTTAAGGACTATTAGTCAATTGCATCAGCTCAGTAAAGTACTGTATGTCAATTAATGAAGTATAATATAATGTGTAGAGGCAAAGAATACCTTGCTCAGTGTAGTACTGCTATAAGAGATGAGGATTTTAAAAAAAGACTGACTACTCATCTAAATTACCCATAAACATAGTTCACAGAGGAACAAAAGGCAAAAAAAGAAATATAAAATAGTTGCTCACTTTATAGAGTGTTAATAGCATTACTTAAAATGACAAAACATGCGAAGTTCAACTAAATTCCAAAAATATTTTTATTTATTCCAGGGTTTATTTACATTATAGAACACATGGAGTGAAGCATGTATTAGAACAAATAAATTCTAAAAATAGCACTTTTTTTGTGATAATTTAATTAAAATAATTTTACATTTGTGTTGTGAATACAAACTAATTTTCCTAAATACAGTAGATTTATCATGTTATAAGATTGATTTAACTATTACATTGTCAGGTCACATTGAATTCAGATAGATATAGGGACAAGACCTGGCAGCCTCAAGCATGGATAAATTAATCCTCTGGAATCAGTGCTTCCTTTTGATGACACAATGTGTCATCTAAGTGTCTTTGCATAGCTGCCCAGAAAACAGTCATTTGCAAAAGTTTGATGAAGGAATGGAACCATTTGCATAAAAGAAATGTCGATAAGGTCATATGGACCCTTGCATTTGCTGACTGAAGGGTATTCATTAGGTAGTTCTCTCAGCTCACAAAAAATACTTTTCAGATGTTTTTTCCACCTTTATTTTATCAATCTACTTCGCTAATAGTGTATTTCAGCCATTGAAAATAGTAGCAGTCCAAAGACACTTCATAAGAGAATACTGAAATTTCAAATTATGGGATAACATACAGGTTTACATAAGTTTTACTCTCACTATGGATGTTAAATTTGTCACACTGCAAGCTTTTTCATCTTATTTTTTCCCTCTCCTTTCTAAGAAAAGTGATGCAGTGGCTTGGTGGGCACCTACTGTCCACCAGGGTCAATCGACCACAGTGTTTTTTGGAGCACGAACATGGAGCACAAGGCAATGGCACCTGTGCATTAATCATGCTGTAGCTATAGCTGTTATTGGGCAGCAAGATTTTTTGTGTAGCACGCAGCTTGTTGGCTACATTGCCTGTCTCTTGATTTTCTTAATACATTCTAATACAAAAAATGGCTCTGAGCTCTGCCCTCAGGTTGATGACCTTGCTGTTCTGGGGAAGATGTCTCATGGAGAGAACATGAGAATATACATAGGAACATACGTCTCCCTTGTCCCAGGTGATCCTGCACTATTATGTGAGCTGTAGTTATGTAATTATATTGAATATTATACCATTATATAATTAATAATTAACACTGTTAGCATACAATGGATTCTGTGGAATCTGATGTTGTCCTAGTGTAAGAGAAGACAACCTTTTGGGTGAAGAAATTCTGAAAATTGCCCTGAAGTAGTTGTTACTTTATTGTCAGGATGTGTGGAAAGATTCGTGTGCAGAAAGTCCCTGGCCAGTTATTACCTCCCATAACCTGGGAAATTATGTTTGAACATGCAAGTAATCCTGTCACTACTTGATAGAAAGATTCCTTGCCTATCATGGAGAAAACCAACAGCTTCCTACACTGTGCTATGTATTATATGTCATCCACAGTTTTGGTGTTATAAATTCTGAAAGTATAAGGAACAGATGAGTTTTTGTAAATTCAGGTATTTCCCATTACCTAAAATTTTATGCTAGATGTCTAAAGCATATACCAAAAGATTAATAATTTTCATTACCTTTATTACATTATCACTAAGCTTCAGATAACTAACAGAGACAGTAGTGATGAATTTCTAAACATTACCAGTGCCTTGTTTCAGAAGTTGATAACGTTGTAACAGGAGCATCAAGTACACTTTCCTTACTTGTGTTCATTGACTAGTTTAACATTGGTCATTTCTGGGGGGGAAAAAAAAGTGGCAAATGCCTTGACAGAAATTCTGAGTTCTTTGAATATTCCATTTTTCTGTTCTATTCTATTCTGTCTTTAGTACTTCCCCTTGAAGTAAAAAATGTGGTTGGTCCAAGGAGCATGAAGGACAGATGTGTGAAATTTTTGTTTGAAGTCATTAAATTAATAACTGTTCTCCTCCCTTGTGAAATAGTCAGTGCCCTTATCCCAATGCACACGTCTTTCAGATATTTTTTGGGATATTTCCACTGTGCTTAAAAGGGCTAATAAATTCTATATAATAAGTATCAGTTTTAATATGCTCTTTCATGTAGAGGTTGTGGTTTTGTTCTTCAAATCTCTTAGCTTTCTAGAAAGGAAGTAGGAGTTTCTACTATAGGAAGTAGATGAACAGCTTTATTCTTGTTATCTGTCATGACTGATGGAAATGTATTTGTCACCTTTCTGTCAGCTAGAAATCTTCTTTTTCGTGTTTAACTTGAACTGTCGTCTGAGACCCACTTCGGCAATATTTTGAAAGTTTCATTTGTTAATTCTCAGTGCTGTGGTGCTGAGGTTAATATTGTCTCTGGAACATCTTGAATTGTTAATTCTAGCTTTGGTTGCACCAACATATCCTTGCTTACTGAGACCTCTTGTTTCCTGAGCTGACAGAAATCTGTTTGCATAATATACAGGTTGCTGAAAATTGAGCAACCTCAATGTCATGTTGTTAGAAATCTAGTCATTAGTTGGGCTTCCATTTTCAAAGTCAGAGCTTTGGCTACAGTTGCATCACTCTTTTGGCTCACTGTGCAGGGCCCCTGAGCTATTTCCTAAACTTCAGAAGGTCACACCACCAGACTGCATAACCCTATTTATGAAAAGAACTGGGACTGAGATGTAAGGCAAGAAGCCATAAAAATAAAGCAACAAAATGTGTGAGCTGAAACATAACAGTGGGGAGACATTGTGAGGTTTCTTGGAGTACAATTAGTAATATCTTTGTATGCTGGTACTACAATGTGACAAAAACAATACAGAGCTTATGAAATATTAAAATTCATGCTGTTTGTAAGATTTGCCTTGATATAGGTTAATATTGAACACATCTTTTGTATGTAATTTTGCCTCACTGTTTATGATGACAACCAACATGGAAGTGTTTTTATATACTTTGGAAAACAGAATCAACATTTGTAGGTGAAAAATGTGGGCAACTATTAAATAGCTGGTAAGATGACCCATATTTATTGATTTTTTTTTTCTTTTGGTTCTTGTTGCATCGTGTGGCAACCATGTTCATCATGTCCAGGGAGGTGCAGGTGCCAGCAGGGAAACAGACGAGACAAGTCTCTTTTGTTAAGCACGATGGTCCATTTTATTTCCCACCCCATGCCCCAACCCCGAGCTGGGAAAGGACGAGAAGACAAAGAAAGCCAAGACCATGAAAAAGAACCCCGCCCCTGTCTCCCCTTAAGTAGAGCGTCTGGGGGCGGGGCAAAGACCTGAAGCCAATGGAGACACACCGAGGGGGAAGGAACCACAAGGCCAAGGTCATTGAGGGGGAGACAGAACGGACAAAACCATTGTGTACAGAGATTACATTGAGCGGCTGAAGGACTCCACAGTTTCTGTCTGAATGTGAGAAGATCTAATAGAATCAATAGTTAAAGACCCCGACAGGCAAAAAAACAGGAGGTTTTTTCCCTCTTTTTTTTTTCATTTTGGAATTGGTACTCAGTTTCATGCTGAAAATAATATATCTAGTCATGAAAATTAACTATTTATTTTAAATGTTTTATTTTTAATACACTTTATTTGGGCAAAAATGAAAATAAACATCTGACATGGATTTTGTTTGTTTGTTTGTTAACAACATGAGGCATTTCATTCTGATAATACTTAAAACCCTTCAATTTCCTGTAATTAAAAATATTTCTTGGGTAGCAGATTCCTAACGAATGGTTATTTTCAACAAGCTGACTTCTCCAAATAAAACCACAACGTGAATCCTGACTAGGCCTGCTAATCATCATGAAAATTAATACATTGCTTATGGAAATAAAGATAGTGACAGACTGACACCGCATAGCAGAACTGTTGGTGTAATTTTCTACTTTATTTCTGAGAGTTGCAGGTACTCAAACTCGGTAAAATGCTAGTGATAACACTACAAAGAAAGAGACCACAGATAATTTTGTGCCTCTTCTGGAGGATATGTGGTGCATAGACACTGACTGAACCCCAGTGGCTGAATGCAATCTGCAGTCACACACTCCACTGCAATATTTCTCTAACAGCAAATCTGGTAAATTTTGTGAGATACCTGTTTTGATCAACCACATATTTTTTCTCGCTCATGTTGCTTGCATCTCTAGCATGTCATGATTTATAGCACAGTACTAGCATCCACAATGCACATAAGTGGTACTATAGAAACACTAATGCTGCAGAATATAATAGGGTCTGAGTACAAAGAAACCATTCACCAAAGTTCAAAAATCCTTAGGAATGGAAGGGATCCAAATAGTTCCAAGTATTTGAGAAACAAAAAATAATATTAACAGTGGTCTATTTTCTGTTAGAACATAGATTGCTTGGTTTTAAACTGAAAAAATAAAACAAACAAAAAACTTGAAAAAGGGAGGAGGGGAAGGGGAGAGGGAAAGGGAAGGGGAAGGGGAAGAGGAAAGGGAAGGGGAAGGGGAGAGGGAGATGAAACTCAGTGAGTTCTCCCAGTCTGTACTTATGTCTGGAATTGTCCTGATTAGTTCTGTCAGAATAAAGATAGAAAAGGCATTTCCTTTAGGTGTAATTTTAAAATTAATTTTGTAGGCTTTAAAATTCAACTTTAATAAACAGCTGGTATACATATTGTATCCCATTTCCCTTTCATTACACTTTTTTGAGTTACATTTATCTGCTGAAGAGTTTGGAGTATCTAATGTTTTGTAAGCCTCAGAAGTAATTTATGAGAGCAACACTGTCAGTGTGAAAACAATGTAGTATGAGATGTTGGACTGCACAGTAATGAATTATATTACCACAATACATACTAAGCTTCTGTTTAAATCTCACAAAGAAAACAGTCTATTTCACGAGAGTAAATTACAAGAAAATCCAGTCATTGTACATAGATTTGAACTGTGTTATAAAATACTATTTGCCGTGTCTTCTTTAAAAATAAAAGAATTTATGACTTTAAATGTGAAATTACCTATCTTAATCTAAGTTGTAAACATAGTTAGTTTCGTGCTCTATGAGTGATCTCAATGAAGGTCGCTCCATTCAACCCTAATTCACCTACTATACTTATACAAAAGATTCACATCTGTTATAATTTTACTTCTTAACAATTCAGTAACAAGAATAAAAGTGAAATTAACTGCAATATTATACCCAGGCAAAGCATGTGGCTCTTCAGTAAACACAAACTAGAAATGGATAAGATTTGTTTTTCAGCATTTTATTCTCTTAAATTTTTAAGAAGCCTTTTAATCTATGAACTGTGTTACAAATCAGAGCTGAAGGCATTAAAAATACATATAAGCCACTTTTTTCTGGGTTTTTTTTGTTGTTGCTGGTGGTGGTGGTGGTGGTGGTGGTTGGTTGGTTGTTTTGTTTTAATTCTTACATTACTCATTCATATCCAGTGTGTGGACTGAGCAGGAAACTGTAATTTACCATAATATGAAAAAAGTAGAAGACTATAATTAGTCATTAGACCTAAATAAGCTGTTAACGATCTCAACATCTCTGAAAACATAACTACCAGAATAAATCAAGTTATGTATAGCATATAACATATTTATATGTATATATACATACTTCATATTTATAGCTCGTATATAATACAAATTCAGTGAGGCAGCTGCAGTGGCAACTGGGGTAAGTCTAAGGATAAGGGTTTGACTGAGTTGTACAGAGGACTCCTGAGATATGTTGTCTGTGTAATTATTATTTTATTTTCATGCAGATTTTAAACTGTTTAAATGCCAGAATCTTAACCTTGCTAAATTTCTACTAGACCTCTTTGTGGAGGAAAACAGGAATGAAAAAGTGAGCAACACAGAATTAATAATGATATATAATTCTATTCTGGACCTAATGCACATAGTTATTTATGAAGGGAGTGGCTCTGTTTGATTCAGTGTGCTTTAGTTCAAACCTGAAAAGAATTTGTGTTTGTTATTTGACAATGGTTTGTGTAGGCATATTTTCAAAGTGGCAAAATCGAGCAATAGCAGATATCTATATTTTTGGGTATATATAGAAAACTTGCAATGTTTTTATGTGTTTTGACCCAAAATGAAACCTTACAAGTAATTAATTAATTAGTTAATTGTATTTTCAGGCTGATAATGTTAATTAGTAAGTGAGAGAAACATATTTTAATACTGAAATTCATAATGAAGGTTTCTCAATTCATTTGCCAACTGGCACAGAACATATGCTATCTTGATGTAGAAAATAAGATTATTCAAGGTTCCTGAGAGCCTCTGGCTAAAATTCTATTGTCATACTAAAAAGGATGTTAGTATGATCTACCTCCTCCTTATAGGGCTCATTTTGTTTCTGTGCGGTCTCTCGATGTTCATTTGCAAGGCTGATTAAATAAAAGTAATCTGAATTAGGATTACTGAATCAGTAACCTACATACCAAATGCAATGGAAGCTGTCCTTGGCCGAAGCTGACAAATTCTGAACTCAGACAAGTATATGCATAAGGGTCACAGACAGAGAAAAAAATTCAGAACACAGCTAGTCACAGCAATCTTCTCACAGGAGGAGAGTACATAAGCATGGAGAGTAGATATTCAGAAAACCCCTAACACTTAGTCACAACTTTTTAAAATCACATATTTATTGCAGTTTGTTCAACCCCCTCCAAAGCAGAAATAATGGACTGTGGGGATTCATAAACTTCTGAGGTATTTTAAATGTTTCCTGTCCATCTTTGCTATTTTTTGAAACCTCTCCTTTTAGGACAGGTTTCAAAATATCCCTGCCCTCAGATTCTCTCTGGAACACTGTCCTGGGTTCATAGGTAACAAGCTGTGGGCCAAAATGACTATTTGTAAGCCGTTTCCACTTTAGTTTGCTCCCTGATCTGCATCTTGCTCCTTCTCTGGCTTTCATTCTCATTTCACTTTATTTAGTGTACTGCTTCCTTGCTGATTCCATTTAGGCTGTCATTGCAAACTGATTCTTACCCCAAACACATACACAGAAAACCTTTCAGGCTGCCTTTCACTAATGTTGCTTGTGCAGTGTAGTTATTCCCTGACTCATGTTTCCCTTGCGTGCTCAGAGTGAAAACTCTTCCAGAACGGGACCTAGACATTTATAAGTGCTCTCAATGGTACCCAGAGACCAGCTGCCAATTTATTTTTTTTTTTTAATTAGAAAACAAAAAGGAGAGTACTCAATTCTTTAAGGTTTATTCAAAATAAAAACCAAACAAACCAAACCTAAGCCAAGAAAAACCTCCACAACAATAAAAACCTCACCAAAACCAAAGTCTTGAACATTATTTGCAAATTCCCTAGTTTTAGTAATTGAGACAAAGAAATACTTGTGTCATCAGTATCTTACAAGAAGTCTTCCTCAGCACAGTTAAGGCATCTTTACTGAATCACTGGCGCCTTTACTGGTCATGCATTGTGTTGATAGAGTTTGAAACAATTAGGACATCAAATCATGTGAAAATAGTGACAACTTTTTTTTAAAACTTCAATTTAATGAAATATTAAATCCATTACTGGACAAATGTTACAAAACAATTTCAGAAAAGTGAAGAATCGTCTGGTAATTGCTTTAGATATTTCCTACTTAAAAATCTTAAAAGTGAAAAATAGCAATAGTTAAACCAAGTATTAGTTGAATTTATATTTTCCTTCTACCTTTGCTGCTGAACATTCAATATAATGTCTTGTAGAGCAGATATACAACAGGAAGCTTAATAGGGATGCTGTTTCCATAACAACAAGTAGGATTTGAACAAAAACACAATACAAAATGGTTATTATTCTTCACAGTACATAAAAGCAGTTATTCAAAATTAGGAGCAGCATGACATTGAAAAACAAATTAAGGCAAAGAGTGCTAACAATTCTGTTCCATATTTGGTAAATGCTTAACTCATAAATACTTGAGGAGCAGCTATAAGAACCCAGAAATTTATTGTATTGTCAATGCCAAGTTAAATCATGACCTGAGAGTGGAGAGGCTTTTTTTAATGCACAATTAAATGAAAAAACAGTCACATTCAGACACACCACAGAAACAAGTCATCTAGTTAGGTATAAATTGGCTCACATGAGTAAATGAAAGGTCTAACTCTGTCTTCAGTGAGAGTCTTTTTTAACTTTTTAATTTGCACTCACAGAAGAGGGTGTTAATGGTTTCTTGCATCTTTCTTTTCTGTTTTTCACTAACTGTATTATAGTACATAGACTTTGTATTATTCTGAAAATGCCATGATTTTCTCAGTCTTATTTTTCCTCTAGGATATATATTTTTGATTTCTTAACAAAATCTAAATTTTTGTTCATTTTTTCAAGTAATAATGCAAGTAATAATAGATGATGGGAAATTAAAATAGAGATATTTCAGCACCATAGAAAGTTCTTCCACTTCTTTGTGGGTTTGCATTTTGGTGTGGGTTTTTCTTTGGTTTTCGTTTTTTTTTTCAGGGAATAATATTTTTGTTTCAGGGAATAATTTCTAAATTTTCTACTTTATACATTATGAAATGTACAGACCAGTCAAAAAATGAGTTTAAAAGTCTAATGAGACCTGATTCATTAGACATTTCCCACTGTAGACTTTCAAAATGCAGCCTACTGGGATGATTCCAATGCCACATTGGCACAGAACTAAAGCAACCATGGCTTTAGTGACATCTAAGGGCAGTTGGTATGAAAAGGAGAGTATTTAGTATATTTTTAATTAAGACAAATATCTGTGGCTAGTGTCACTTCATTAGAACACCAAATTTCAAGTGTATCTCTATCTTTCTCACTCTGCTTTTACTTTGTCATTAAGATTAAACTGACCTTTTTATGCAAGTGATTAGTATGCACTCATCTTGGGAACAAATGTTGGAAAGTTTTTTAATAAGTTCTCAAGTTCCTGAAACCAAAAAAAAAAAAAAAAACCCAAACAAGGGAGATACTGGAAAATGGATCACAATGAAATCATTTTGATATTGACCATGACTGGTCTATTCCTACTGAACCTCTGCTTTCCAAACTATATTTTGCAATGAAAAGTAGAAACCACTGCAGACTTCTGCCTTCTTTTCTGCATTCAGAGTATCCTACGCTTCACCTAAGAAGCTTCTTGATATTTAAATGATGTATTAACTGGAGAGGCTCCTGTCAACATAGTATGGAGGCCTGATAATTACACAGGGGCAGATAATGAGAAAATGAGAACTGTGAAAAGTTGACAAAGTATATCATGCCCGGATTAATTACATCCCAGTTCGTACAGGAAATAGAAAGAAGAAATAAAAGACCATCTGATTTTAATGATGGAGCTGTTTTAGACAGAGGCAGTGAATTGTATCTCCAGGATATGAATACTACGGCATATATGATGAGAGCATCTCCATTTAAGAAATGGATCAAGGCATTTAGGAGACTTTTTTCATTGGTATGAATGACCATGAGAAATGTTGGAAATATTTAGAAGTGTATTATTTAATATAGGTAGACAAAGATTCATATGCTTATTATAATCCTCTAATTTTAGCAGGGCAGTTTGAATGTCTGTTATTAAGAATATTGACAGTGATCAAATAAAATTATTTTGAAGTCAATGATTATTGTTCTCAAGTGGAATGTAATGTGGACTAAAGTAATGCCAAGAAACTTTTTGTCATATATCTTTCACTTCAAGATTATGTACAATTAAAAACAATTGTGAGAATCAATTTGGTATTAAGAAAAGCTTGTGGTCTGGCAGGCAGAGTAATTTTAAACAAAAATGTAGAGAAAGGTGGTGAGCAAATGCTCTTAAAACTACTGATGATTATTTAGCAAATACAGCAAAGTATGTAGAATTAGAAAAGAAAAGATGGTATTGTCTTGAGTCAAAAAACTAAGGCTAAATTACTACTAACTTTAAAACCTAGTGAAATCACATTTAAAGAATTATTTAAAGAATTACACACTTCTTGTATTATTATGAATGAAAATATGTCATTGAGAACTTTGGTTAACTATATTTGGCAAGTATTGTATATCTTAAGCCAAAAACAATCAATCAAGCTTTGTTTCCATTTAGGTTATTATGATAACTTTTATTTTTGTTTGCTTGATTTCTGGAACAAGAGTAATTTTTTTTTAAAGAAAAACAGAAGGTCAACAACAAAACCCTGGGGGAAAAAAAAAAAAAGGAAAAAACCCTAAAAATCCCAAACTTGAAAGGAGTAATTAATTTATACATTTTTTTTTCCTAATAGAAAAATAAAGAGAAGCAGCCACAAAATTTGAATTATGTAAAAAATGTCTCCACTAAAACAAAATTATTTTATACTCTGGTACTAAAGGATTAAGCTAATCATTCAACAATTAGATTTTGAATACATTTTTTCCCCCACTTCTTCCTGAAGGAACACATAAAGAAAATGAGATTCTCTTAAAAAGAACTTTTCAAAAGTAAACAGGTAAAAAACCTAAACCACCTAAAAATACCTTCAAAACCTGAGAAAACTGCAATTGCACATCTCTGAGTTTCTCAACTAAATTTCTAAGTGGCATAAAATGGTACTTTCATAAAACACTGACTTGATGTGTACCTACTTCACTGGAAACTAATTAGGAAAAGAGTAAGATACTTGCTTTTAGATTAGATATATAACAGTAAGGTTTAAAGGTCTTGGTGAAATTCATGCAGGATGGGCAGCATCATAACCATATTTCATGGAAGAATTTTACTTTGCTTTAATACTTAAAAGACCTGACATTGTCTAAGCTTCCTGTTAAAGAAGAAAATATATATGTATACTAGTTTGAGTCAATGTGAAATTGGATAATACAAGATTCCTGTTTTCACTTAACAATTTCAAAAAACAAATTTTAACAAGTGAACCTGTACGAATTAATATTGGTGAAATAAAACTGGTGCTTAAAGAGTTTTAACCTTACATATATTTGTAGGCTTTTAATATATTACTTTATAGTTTCTAGCACTTTCTTACGCTTTCAAACACAAGTTACTCTTTCTCACACATTATGTCACTCTCTTGAAAATTTGTTTGATCTTATTTTCAAGGAAAAGAATTTATAACAAGAACATCCTGTTTTGCACCAGCACCTGGGAGACGTAAGAAGATGTAGGGCTAAGAACCCCTTGGAAGGACTCCAGTGGGGAAGATCCAAGGGTGGGTTACCATGGCAAATATTCTCCTATTGGATATACTTGCAGGATATACTAATTATTTAAAATTATAAAAACTCTGAAAAATTGATCCTGCACATGTGAACAGGTATAACCTGTGCACCTGAAACTTTTCTCTAAAAGACTGCTTTTTATGTTATTTATTCTAATATTGTTTGGAAAGGTTTTTTTTTCCAATTTTAGTCAAAAAAAATCTCTCACCCAAACTTCGACAGACCACATAGCACTACTAACCCAGTTTAGAAAACAGAGAGAAAAAAATATTCTGAATATTTTACAGAACAGCTTGCTAACATGTTATCTGCTTCTGTTTCTAAGAAAACAGTCCAAGAAATTAAATTGCTCATTAAAAAAAAAAAGCACAGTACTTGTTAACCAGTAATTATTACATGAAGTTAAGAAAACACAGAGAGCTTCAAAAAGAACTTGAAAAAATATTTTGTTATTGATTAAAAAAGGAGGTGACTATTGTATATGAGAAAGATTTTTACAAACAGAAGGAAGGAACTGATGCTAAAATTTATATTTCAGATAAAAACCAGGGATTTCTAGTCCTGAAGTAAAGACTACTTATGGCATAATTAAAATAGAATCCAAGTTTTACTTACATGAGTATGCAAAACCAACAATGTTTCACCAGGTAATGAAACACAGTGGATTTGAAGAGAAAAAAAACAAGTTTTTGTTAAGTGGGTAGGGATGTGAGAGGGGAAAAAAACCCCAACATGATGCCAACTATTTGAACTGCTAAAACCTGTAATGGAAGTATGGAAGTCTTCTCACATACCAAGAGAATATCACAGAGAACTGTAGAGCACATTTTCTTTAGGGCATACATTAGTCCTGGAATTGCAAAGTGCCACAAAGCAGTGGTCAAAAAAATTTAACAGATGGCAAAGGAGTATAATAGCTTTTTAAAAAATGAAACACATCTCAAAAAGAGACTCAAAAAAGCACCTGCTAAGAGACAGGTCAATACAGTCAATTATTAACTGATTTCTAAAAATTTTAGAAAACAAAAACATTACAAACCTCTGTATTTTGACAGTTATTTGAAAAAGACAGGACTATGAAAAAAAGTATGTTAAGGATTGAAACTGTATTCCCATCCTGCAGCACAACAGAAGTTTTGAAACAAAGCTATAATGAATGCCTCCTTGGTAAATTTGCTGGTGACACAAAATGGGGCGGAGGGGCCGATACCCCAGAGAGTTGTGCCGCCCTTCAGAAAGGCTTCAAGAAGCAGAAGAAGGGCAGACAGGGACTTAATGAAGTTCAGCAAAGCAAGTGGAGGGTCCTGCACCTCAGGACAAATAACTTTTGGCACCAGGGCTGGCTAGGGACAGACCTTCTGGAAAGCAGCTCTAAGGAGAAGAGCTTTGGGGTGCCAGTTGAGAAGAAGCCGACCATAAGCCAGCAGTGCCCTTGGGGCCAAGGGATCCTCAGGTGCTTTAGGAAGAGCATTGCCAGCAGGTGAGGGAGGTGATCCTGGACTTCTACTCAATCCTGGTGAGGCACATCTGGAATGCTGTGTCCAGTTCTGGGCTCATCAGCATAAAACAGGCAAGAAAGTGCTGGAGAAGGTCCAGCTGAGGGCTATGAAGATGATGAGGGAATGGGAGCATCCCATGAGGAAAGGCTGAGGAAGCTGGATTTGTCTAGGCTGGAGAAAAGACAGCTGAGAGGGGACCCCATTGATGTATGTGATTATCTGAAAGGGAGAGTCAAGCCTATGGACCTATTTGGTGCTGTCAATTTGGTGCTGCCAAATAGGACAAGAGGTAATGGACAGAAACTGATGCGCAGGAAGTTCCACCTGACCTTGAAGAAGAGCGTCTTTACTGTGCTGGTGAATGAGAACCAGAATAGATTGTTCAGATGGAGTGTGAAGTCCTCACTGGAGATATTTAAAAGAAATCTGCATACAATCCTGTGTCATATGTTTAGATGTCCCATTCTTGTCCCTTCCAATATTACCCATTTTCTTATTCTGTGATTCTATGATGCATTGTCCATGACCAAAATATAGATGAAGGAGTCTATGTAACTCTTCCAGAAGTACAAAGAATTGTATTCCTTTTCCTATTCAGAAAGATAAATAAATAAATAAACAAATAAAAATGGATAAACAACTTTTTAAAAATTGATGCTTAACAGCAGGTATATACATTTCATTACAGACTTTCATAGGAGAAATGGAGTATGTGCCAAGGTTATTTCTAGGCAACTTTTGACTGATGTTTTCATTCAGATCCAAATTTGAACTTTATTATCAAAGATACTGAATTCAGTCATCCAATTTGGCCTTACCTCCTACTGTGACTTTTTTCTACAACTGGAAAAATAAAACCAAATCAAGCAATTTGTTAGTAATGCATATATTGTACTGGTGACAGCTAGAAGGATCCATCAACTGTTTTTTCAAAAACTTTAACAGAAAAATTAACAAGCATTTTTACAAGCATGGGGTTTTTTAAAATCATCTCTTTTAAAAAGTCAGGCTTTTGTTTGTTTATCCTTAAGCATTATTTCCTATGTGTAAGAAAACTTAATTCTTTTTAAACAGCCTTCGGTAGCTGGGGTTTTTTACACATCCATCTCTAAGATTTCTAATGATTCCATGTAGTACATATTTTACACCTATTAATCTAAGAGAAGAAGAGAAAAAAAATTAGACCAAATAAATTGATAAAGGATTTTTATTGTAAAGGCAAATAAGCAACATCTTTGTCAACCATGTGTGGTATTACTCTTTTCCTGAAAAAAAAATCTATTTTACTTCTATCACTTTTGATACAATCCGAGCAGCTTTCATTTTCACTATCTGAAAATAATGTGTGATTTTGCAATGCCACACTGAATCACATGGAATTAACACCACTAGTTTACCCAGTATCTCCTGTAGTATGAAGGAATGTGTCTTCAAACATGAAACAAAAAATAGCTATTATTTAGACAAGAATGTTTGTGATTTTTAATTCCTTTGTCCATATCTTGGAAGGCAGACTTGTCTACTTCACATAGTCAAGGTGAAGAGCCTTACTTTCTGCTCAGAGTCACATCTGAAAGGATACTTTCAAGGGGTATATTGTGCAAGAGCTTCAAATGGGAAAGATTTGAAAGATTTTGAAAATCCTCTGGGATTAAAACTCACGGTATATTCTTAGACAGAAATATGCTTATATTACAATATGCAGCTAAAAATAACTGACTTATTGAGTTGTAATAAAACAGAAGAAGCTTCATATGTTGGCTAAGTGACTCTGTGTCTTCAAATATAAACAAAAAATATAAGTGTCATATAACTTGATGCAATATAGATTATGAGAACCCATCTTTCAGATATTACTGCTAAATTAAAAGTAGGGTTTAAAGGGATTTCCAATCTGAGATGAAATTTTTTATCTTTAGGAATAGTGCTTTCTTAGCTTTTCCCTGGGGCCACTCAGAAGAAAATAAGTTTAAAATTTTGGAATGCATTAGATATCTGAAAATAAATGTATGGCATTTTGGTTCCAGTTGCAAAATAAATACTGGGTTACTTTGAAGAAAGGGCTAGATTATTCCCTTTTGGGAATCCTGATTTAAGATTTTGCGAACTATGCCAGTTTGTCACAAATGTGATTTAGATTTCTTAAAGAACCACCATCAAAGGCAGAAGCAAAATTGGTTTTAATATGATGTGGTAAACCATGAATTAACACAGTTCAATGGCAAGGTTCACTCAGTTATTTACAAGGAAGAACACACCAATGGAAATTGAGTTAGAACCTAACTAGAGTGATTGACACAGAGATCAGAGGCACAAAATCTCCTGGGGAGATCCCACCATGCAGCCACACTGCCTGGCAGAGGGAGCTCAAAAAAGGCTCTCTTAGGCTGTCATATCTGCAGAATAAAGTGGTTGGCTTAGAGCCAATTTGAAAGCAACAGGAATGTAGCCATGTTCTTGAGGTTACTCACAACTTTCTTTGAGCAATAACGATGCTTGGAAAGCCACTTGCTATTCCTTTGTTAATTGCTTGATCACTATTCCAACCTGGTGAGCATGGATGCCCAATGGGTCACTCTGCTCTTTTGTGGGTCTCCTAGACGGGTTCCTCACTCAGCTATGGCTTGGGACTTTCTCTCCTTTGTAATTTGTACAATACAGCTGCTTCTTTGGTTAAGGGTCCGAGTCCATCTGTTACACACCCATCTTATTTTTTGTATCACCATTATTATTACAGATTTATTATTGTATCATCACTATATTTGTATAATTATCAATCATTTGCAAGTGATTTCACCCTACTTCTAAGAATTTTAAGATAAACTTTTAAAAATGTGTTGATCAACTGCTGCACATGTATTTTTTTCTTAGCAGTTTTGTGAGAAGTGAATCATCAAAACACCTTCAGATATGAATGTGACATAAATAAACTTGTGGAAAACACCATGCAGCCTGGCCTACCCTCTCTTTCCTGCCCCATCCTACCTGCCACAGGGGAGCCCTATTCTCCACCCCAAGTTGCCTGCGCTGTACCACACCTTCATTTTTGCTTGTATCCAAAACTAAGTCCAGTGAGATTTCTCCGTTTGGGATGCTGATGTAGAAACATGATGCAAAGCAAAAGTCTGGGAGTGACTCAGATAAAAATAAAAACTGCAAATACACTTGTAAGCATACTGTTTTATTTCTTTTGGCTTTAGATCAAATAATCAGAGTTGATAAAGGAATTTTTTTGAATAGCAATTAAGGTGATTTCATTGTAGAATTTATGAAATTACCAGAGCAAATTGTTTAGTCAGTCATATAAATCTCTGCAAGGGCAAGAGAAGCAAAATTCACCAACCTTAAGTCTCATGATGCATATTTCTTTCTCCAATAGTTTTCAAAGGTTTTTTGCAGTGCCACAAGAATATTAACTATATAAGTTATAAAATAAAGAAAGTTAAGCCAAAGGCAGGGAAGTGAGTGGTTGTAGCTAATGGCAGAATCAAAGCACAGACCTATATTTAAACAAAGATTGGAGACAGACAGGAATATGTTGTTCGAGCTGGAGTTGCTCTGAGATGCAATCAATAAAATCAGCATTTACACACACCTAATTGCAGATGCTGGTACCCTCTTCAATAATTCATCACTATGTCTCAAAATGACTGCATGTGATCTGAATCACTTTGGTTACTCTCTTTTTTGTTTTCACTGTATCTTCAATGTAAGTACTCTCATTTTCAGTGTTGTCCATCCAAAAGAGCTTATTGATAAGAACTCTATAGATCACTGTATATCATCCAGAATTACCTTTAACATAAAATTTGTTAAAGTGCCTAGGACACTCTACCAACACATACTTTGATTAAAAGTTATTTCTGATTTCACTCACTTTGACATGGTCCTTTTACATAAACCTTCCTTCAGAGCCATGTATCTTTGGAAGATTTTTAACACAGGAATAAGACTTAAGTGTTTAGAGATTTTCCACTGATATTTTCTTCAGAAATTATTAATTCAGTAGTAGATCCATTTAATTCTTCACCTATGATTTCTTTTCAAAACATGGAAGCATTTTGAATGTAGTTTATTTATTAATGCATTTTGTTTTTTCAGTTTTCATTGCACTTGTTTTAGTTTGGTTTGATTTTTTCCATATTTTCTATCTAGTACTGTATTTTCCTTCTAATACACATTTTAAACATAGTGGTAGTAAATTTTGTCCTGACTTCCCTAACAATCTAATAGCTATTCCCATATTTTACTGTCATTTCAAAAGCAAAAAACCTTACTTTTTAAGTACTGTTATATTAAAAACTTACCAGTCTGTTGACAATTTAGATAGCTTGAGGAATACTATGTTTGTTTCACTCGTTGTCATACTTCTTGAATAAAAACATTGCTGAGATTCTGCCATGAGTAATTTTTTTNTTTAATGGAAGGTGCATTGTTTTGGGGAATTTAGAGGATTTATTTGGTTCAATTTTGTTTGGTTGGTCGGTTGGTTGGTTTGTTTTGGAGTTTTACTTGTTTTTTAATTATCTTTTTTTCAGGAAAATACTATTCTACTTCACCCCAATTATAAAATAAGGTTTTTTTTGGAAGAAAAATATTCCTCACCTCCCTGCTTTCCTACAGGAATCTGAATGTCCAATCTTTGCAAAATTTGTACTGTCATTTTTTTTAGCTTCAAATTAATAAGAATAGATGAAGCCTACAGAGAGCAAATAAACACATTGATCCTTCCTATTCCATAAATAGTCCCCCTGCATACTATTACAATATATCCTAAATGGTTTTTTCACCATAGAGAGATGTAACCTGTTAAACTCTGGCAACACATAAAAATTTACTGCCTCTTCAAATATCCAATAATTTTTAGAACCACATGTAAATAAAACATCATAACATAAGGTTGCTGCAGGACAATTGATTCCTGTTTTAAAAGGATCAGTCAATGTAATCCTACAGTCCAATGCTATAACATCTTGAGAATAAGATGGGAGAAAAAATGTGTTTAAAAGCCTTGCCTTTCCTTGGCTACATATGTGGCCTTTCCAGCTGTCTTTCAGACAAGAGAACCTTACACCAGATATTTCCCCAGAGCACGTAGGAACTAATTGGACCTTTAAAAGTTAATAAACATTCTTTGAAGATTTGTAAAAATCACTATACATGCTCTTACAGTCTCTTCTTGTGATTAAGGTTATAGTTAAAAGATTTGTTCAGGAGGATCACGGACTCATAACAGTGTCTTCTGTTAAAAAAGTATGAACTCAAGTGGTCTCATTACTGAAACTTTTCCTGGTGTTTCTTCTTGCACAGATTGAAATTTAATTTCTCCTCCCATGAAGATCTGGCTGTAAAGGCCTAAGAAGCTCCAAGATTTATAATGTTCTAAGATATTCCATAGCTAATAAATATCAGATATTAATTACTATTATTTACTGCTAAAATATGACGTTAAATTTAATATGATTTGATGGGAATAACTACTTTATTGTCTTTGTAACATAGAATTGGTGCTTCTCCTTTGGATACTATTTCCAAGAAGCATGTTTACAGTTCAAGAAAGTGCTGACATGATCCTTCTCTAGAAAATTCATGCTAAATACTCTTTACTAAATTAACATTGAATTCCAAGACCTGAGGAAGTTTGATCAATTTCAGTGACCTATTTTTAAGATTCAGTTAATTATTGTAAGGATCTGATATTAATGATATTCTTTGGACTTAGTTTTAAGAAAAAAAATTGGGATTGTAGTAGCTTGTAAATGATCCTGTTGAATTTCATTTTGAAGGGGATCCACCATTTCCTAATTGACTGGTATTAGTAAAACAACCAAGGAGAATTAGACTTTGTGAAAGAGCACCCAGATGTCTTCACTAGTCACTCCCCCATTTTTAATAGAAAACCAAGAATTTCAAACTGCTCACAGGTAAGCACCAAAGGAGAATGAAAGACTCTAATCATTATGTCATATAGATTCCTGAGACATGTCACTGGAATGGATTGGAATATTTATTAATAAATTACATTGATTATACCTAGAGATGTTTGCACTAGCCATGTGTAACAATTTGAAAGAAGCTTGTTGTTATTTGAAAATCCCAAGGTTCAGAATGAATCTGAGAAACCTTTGAGTCAACCACTAGGAGATACATGGGAGATTTTTTCTTTCAGTTATAGTATAAAGAATACAAGAGAAAAGCAGGGCTATTTCAAGGTGAAAAGGCTGAAACTTTCAGAACTCAGATAACACAGCTGATGAAGGTAGAATAGCTACTTGATATGATTAAATAAATGATTAAATAGATGAATTAAATATGATTCAACTGCAGAGAAACACAGAGAATCTATTTGGTATTTGGAGGAGTTGATTTACATTTTCACACCCTGCTGTGTGGAATATGAGCAGGCCTATCCAAAGGTACTGCATCACGTTGAGAAACAATATAGTTTTAGATAGCTCAAAGTCTTCTAAGTGTGGATAAACAGCCTTAATTGGCTAAACAACAGCCTAGCATTTGCACATCCTTTTATTAAATGCAGTTTGGAGTGCTGGGTACAGATATGGTCCATTCATGATGAGACCCCTGTTGGAAATTGCAACAAATCCAATATAATTTCTTGTACAGTCAATTGCAGATTTTTTTTCCTTTTTTTTAAGCATTATGTATTGAAAATAGTTTGCCAAGGGGTTTTAGGGAATATTTGGATAATAATGTTTCTTATATAGGTTCCAGTGGCAGAATTCTGGTAATGTGCCTTAGGATTATTATATTAATTCAAAAGTGTGATAGTTAAAAAGCATAAATTAAATATGACAAATTTATACTTTGCGCTATTATGGTTTAACAAATTATATTAACTCCACTTGCTTGGAGTTAAGACAAATAATGACTTGCATACAGAAAATTAAATCTTCTTTACGAGATTTACAGCTATGATTTCAAAACAAGCTTGGACTAAATTTCAAGGCAACTAACATATTTTGGGAGTTCAGAGTTACATGCACAAAAAGACCTTTGATAATCCTGTAGTAAAGAGTTCTAATGAATTATCACCTACTACCTAATATTAGTTTGAACTGCATAGCAGAACTTAAGAGTTAAGTAAGCTCTGCCATGGTAAAAAATGGTGGTGGATACTATTATTAATATTTTTTATTTTTATTTTTATTATTTCTGATCTATTGTGAAGGTTACATTCTGAAAAAACCCAGTAAATGCTGTGTCATATTGCACTGCCTATGAATGGCAAATATGTCCCGTCAAGAACATGACACTAGATCTGTGATGGAACTGAGTATGTTTTGAATAAATTAATATGAAGAAATTTGATTCTGGAATGATGAAGCTTCTAGATGAGCTAAGGATTCCCTGAAAAATAGATCACCTCATTATAAAAAAGAAAACACATATGAATATATTCTATCTAATATACTCTTGACACAATCATATGTAAAGAATCTCCATTTATTCAAATGACAAAATATTTTCTACAGCTGGTTCATTTTGCTTTTGATTGCAGATCCCATAAATATAGACCATTGTGACAACAGGGTAAAGATTTTCTGGTTTTAATTTTGCAGAACTGATTCTTTTTTGTACAAGAACTGAAAGCTGGGTCATGGTCCGCCTGGCTGTAAGCATGTTCATCCGGGCTAAGAACTCCAAGACATCTGGATGTGGTACTAACTGCAAAGGCATGCCATGTGTTTCTGGCTACAAGAAACTGGCATGCTTGAATTGTGTTAACCAGTTTTTGAAATTTTGTGCAGATGAGAGAGGCAATATCAAACCAGAAGGGGAAGACAGTTGACTGTTGGACAGCTGAAACTTCATGATGCCTACTGTCAAGTACTCCAAATTCAGTGAGACATCTTTCTTGCTCACAAAAATGCTGAGGATGTCAACTATGTACAACAAATCCCATGGGGATGCATTAAGGAACATGATGCACAAAAATGAGAATTAATTAACTGTGTACATATACTAGTTATTGTGTAACTGTAAAGTTATATTGGGGTATTTGAGCATTTAATTTTGTGTGATTTATTTAGTATACTGGCAGGATTGTTAGGAAATAAACAAGTGAATCCAAACAATAGATCCAGATAAAGCATCTGGTGGAGTGGGACAACACCCAAGCTAATAGCCATGACAAAGCTAATTTTAGGCTTCGGGCAAAGTTAGACAGCTATTTTTCCAAGGCTAGAAGCTCAAATACTGAAAAAAACCTCTAACTTCTAGTTAGGAAGTGATACTACTGAGAAAAAAAAACAGGATTCGTTATTTTTCATGAAATATGAATAAGAAGAAATAGCTAAATTTTGAATAAATTATACTGTATATAATTTATGCAACTGCAGCTTTCTTTTTCATTTTAGAAAAAAAAAAATATTTACAGGTGTTATCTGATTTCCCTCTCCACAAGTCAAAATTCATGATAGGAAACCTGGAAGTAGCTGTGAGGTTTGATGAGTTATTCTGTTTGGAAGCAGCTGATGTTGAGACAAAAACCGATTCCAAGTAGAAGTGAATAAGAAAAGCTTCTTGAACATGGAGGATATAGAAGAGTTGTGAAAAAACTAAAAGTGCTTTTTATTTATAAGATTAAGCAACAGCCACGGCCCTTCTATATACCATCACTTCCTCTCTGCTCCTCTATTTCCAAAAGAGAGAAATATTTATATGAGACCACAAGAATAGATATTTAAACCATGTCCCAGATCCAAACAATTAATGTAGGAGGCTGTGGTTCTTTTGACACACATTGTGTGGTCTAGCCATACCTTCACACATCACAGTGATCAAAACCACCTACCTCATAGAGAAAAATTATCCAGATCAGCATAGTTCCTCTCTTGAAATGAAAATATTTGCTTTGTTCTGAAGGTTTACTGTAACATGAATTTTAAAGAGAATATAAATTCACTATTTAATTTAATTAAATTTCCATTTTTTCCAGTTTTGCTTGCAATGCACTCATGCTCCAATATACCCACAGATGAGATTTTCTAGAAATAGCCTGTTAATCTCTATATTAGTTCTGTGAATTTGAGCTTATTACTTGTCCTATTTTATTTCCTAGACAGTCCACTTTTCATTTAAACATACAAATGCACAACAGTTTTTTACATGGCAAACATTTACCAAAGTTGTGTGACTTGCTTACAACGTTATTTATTTGGAGTTAGGCACCAAAGAGGTCAGGTGCCTTATTTTCAGAAGCAAATAATGCACACACAGCTGTGTAGCTCATTAGACTGTCATTGTACATATATTCAGATTACTATACTGTTTTACAACGAGGTTGAGCAGTGAATAAGGAACTAAATGTCTCATCTTCTCATGACAAAGACTGTAATGAGAACTGGGAGATGGACAGCTTGAGTCCTTGTCTGTGACAATTACAGAGAGAGCAGAAATTGTCAGGAACAAAAGCTTATGGCTTCAGGCTTAAAATTGTGATGGATAGAGGTCAGGTGCTATGATGAATTGTATCCTCACCATCAGAGAAATGCATTTCAAAAGAAATTTGAGACCTAACCCCAAAAAGAAGGTAGCTGATTAAGTTTCGGGAAAATCCTTACAGGCAACATAGATAACATTGCAGTTCTTAACTCATGGAGAGAGCCACAGTAATCAAATCAAGACACAGTTACTTGCTTGTATTTACTTCTGACCAGAGGTGAAGGCCAATAGTAGGATAAACAGAAGAAAATAAGGTACATGAAAAAGCCATGAAGTGAAATACATTTTCTGGATTAAACACAGACCTTCTTTACTTTGTGAAAACTATTCACGACTGTATACTTTGCTAATCCTTATAACTAACATATATGAATGAATTCTGTGGGAGAATTAAAATTAAATAGATTTAATTTTCTGTTTTCCTAATGTCTTTAATTGTTTTTATTACTAAGTTTAAAATTCCTGAAATCAATCTTCTTTTTCTTCTTATTGTTCTTCTCCTTATTATTAAATGAAGATTTTTAACTTACAATAAATCATTTCCTTCTAAGTGTTAGGCTGATGACAGATTAGAAATAAAAAATAGTAAACAAATTAATTTATTGTTATTTTTTTCAACTTATAACTTCAAACATTGTGGATAATCCTGTTTCTTCACTCTCACTGCAAAACAAAAGAATTCCTTGGTAGAATACCAGCAATGCTACAAAGCTTTCAAGTGTGATAGTGAAATTGGATTCATGCCATTTATCACAAAGAGGTAGAAAACGACTAATAAATAGCAAAACTAGAGGCACTGTGATATCTTAGAAAGCTAGAGATTTCTTCGGCATTGTTGCAAAGTTGTTGGAGGGCAGTGATGTGTCAGAGTTAAAGCAAAAGGAGTTGCTTCATGCATGATCCTTTCATTGTAGGCAGCTTGAAATCTTCCACTTCTTCAGTTGCTAACACAATTGGTTTGAGCCTCTGTTGTCTTGGGTCTGCTGAAAGAAAGCCATGAGGGAAATCTTCATATGATTTTACAGCAGGATTTGGAAATAACTGCTTATATTGTAATTGTGTGTAAAACAATCTAGATCTTTCATCATAATAGAAGAAAAACAATCTTTCATCTATTATGAAGAGCTGCCCTATAAAACTATGAATAGGCTGCCCTGTCTCCATTCCTCTACTCAATCCTGATAATAATTTGGAATATAGGTATTGAGACAAATGCCACAACAACTTTAGAAATGAAATCCAAGCTGTTGTTTTCTCCAAGAAAGCAGTGACAAAATGCCCACTTTTTACAGATGTCCCACTGCGCTTTCATCCAAGGGCTGCCCCATATCTGCTACGATGAGTTCGCCCTCTAGCAGAAGCAACCTGCCAGGAGTAGAGCACTCATACAAATAAACGCACTGCAAGATACATTTAGGAGAAAGTTGGGGTTCCTTTCCCACCCCATTCCTCTCTCTGAATACCTCAGAAGGGAGATCAAGAGTCAGTAGTGGGAAATCACACTGAAAGACACAGGAGAAACAAACTGGTTAACAGTATTTCTCAGTAACTGCCATTCCCCATTAGGATATTTTCCAATAAAAAAATACTTGCTTCCAGTAAGCCAACTGGTAAGTTGCTTTCCAGTTAACTGCTCTGCTCTCTTTTTTTTTNTTTTTTGGTGAAAAGTGTCAGCTATTACTTCCTACATACTTTGAGAAAGAGTGTTGCACAGTCCGCCATTAAGACATTTTTTTCAAAAATATATGCCTCCATATCATCGCTCTGACATGTAAACTGTCTAGATGACTGCTTTAAGTTATGCTGGGAAATAGTTTTCTATCTCCACATGGGAGTACAATTCAAGCTGAGTTTCCAGAATCTTCCATATCTTCTGTGGGCTGTGCTCTATATCAGTATCCATAAAAGAAGGATTTGTGATCTCTTCAAACAAACAAGAATTTATAAATAAATATTTCCTACTTTGGAGAACAGGTGATTTCCTTTCCTGTGATTGAGCAGCAATACCTTTTAGGCATAGAGGTTTTAGCAAAATGGGCATGAATGGGATTGACTTGTTAAAATAAATTCTACACAGTTAATAAATTTAAGCATTTCCTCAAAATAATATATTGAACAACATTTACAATTTTTTGTTTTCCGGACGATTTTGTACTTTTTAAGAATTTTTTCAACATTTTTTATGCTCATTATATGTCTACATTTAAATCCTTACAACATTGCAATAGTTACCAATTTTCAAGGAGGGGAAAGGGAATACAAGAGGGGGAGCTTATGCTTTTCCAGATTTTGATGTCTTCAAGTTCAGTTATCTGGTCCCAGGATGAATTTTTTGACCTCTTATAACAGATATCAGGTTAATTCTACAGCAGAAGTTACTTAATGAAGAAATCTGTGTTTCAAAAACTGCAAAAGATTATATCTCTCAATAAATAGGTAATGATAAATTCTCCACATTAGGTAGGTGAAGAATATGTAATTGATGATTTGGTCTCATGAAATTTTGCTGTATAAAAAAAGTAACTTTTTACCCCATGATGTGCTTGCTTTGTAGAAACATCTGCCTTGCACCTTGCACAGAATAAATGATGTTTCCTTTCTAAACTGGACTCTGTGTCTCTGTTTAAGGAACTGCTAAAATCTGCAACAGTTTTAGATAACCAACATACACATATTTCCCTGCTTTGTCTACTGGACAGTCCCTCTGCTCTTCCAGCCATAGAACAAGGTGCTCTGTACTTGAAGGTAAATCTAGATTTGATACATTAAGTTATTTGATGAGATTAGTTTTAGTTTTGAAATCAAACTTTTTCCTAGAAGTTGGGTTTTTTTGAATTCCAGTCTTATCTCCTCCGGTAATACATTTTTTTATATATATATATATATATATGTGTGTGTGTGTGTGTGTGCGCATATGTATATGTATATGTATATGTATATGTATATGTATATGTATATGTATATGCATATGCATATGCATATGCATATGCATATGCATATGTATATGTGTGTGTATATATATACATATATATATATAAAATTACTAAATAAGGTTGTTCTTCTGTCACCTAGACCAGCAAAATGATCTTGTCAAATCACATCAGCCAAATCCATGAAGTGACCAGGAAATTCTTATATTTAAGCTACAACTAAGATCTTGTCTTGCAGCTTATTCAAGCTGATGGTATATCTAAACACTTAATGCTCTTTTTATTTTAATTTGCTCATTCTAAGTAAACAGTGGAAACTATTAAAAGGGTTTTATTGCACTCTTCTGGGTTTCTCAATATTGGTCACCACTGTCAGAGACTGCATAGAGCTTAAACACCTTCATGAAGGAACTTTGCATAATATAGAAAAACTATATTACAAAAGCTGCAGAGACCACCACCCCCCAAATACGCCTTCTGACCTCCACTACTCATGGCCCATCAAAGGCCAGCCCCCACAAAAGGATCCCCAGACCCTGCACCAGAGCTCCGCAAATGATACAACAGATCCACAGTGTTGCAAGGGACAGTGTCAAAGCTGCAGTCCCCAAAGGAGGCACCTAGGTGCTCCCACCTGACCCAAATGTGTATTATTCCATTGAATTCTATACTTTTTGAGGGCTCCAGGGGATTCTAAGCACCAAGAAGACCAGATGGAGGGGGAAAATGAGACGTCACTGGGATCCCCAGAAGGGTGATATGTTTCTACATAACCCCTGTCACCCCAACCCTCCCCCCTGCACACCTCTTTTTCTATTTCTTTCTCTCTTTTATTTCCATCTTTCTCCTTGCCTCTTTTACTATTAAATAAAACATGCAAATTTTGTTGCCCAAACGTCTAACCTCTTTTGTTTTAATCTCATTTTTTGGGTATATTTCAAGCCTTTCTGGGTCCAATCTGTTTTATTCACAGACCCTTAGTTTCCTTTGGTCTTCTTTCCTTCGTTCATAACAACCACTGACATTAGCTGTGTAGCAAATGTCAGCAGAAAGGTGAAGACCCCTTAACTTTAGAGTATCTAATAGCTGGGTTAATTTCTACTCCAACAGAATACAGCTTTGTTTTATCTTAGACAAGAGGCTGACCCACCTAGAGCTATTTTTGTCCTCCTAGATTCTAACAAAATTTGTCTTCATTTATACAAACCTTGTGCTTTTTATCAGACAAGCAGACATGCAATAAGATATTCTCTGTAATTATGTAAAAAAGAAAATACTCTTCTTGCCAATCCAAACCAGATCAATCAAAATGACATAAAGAAAACAGGAGAGGTAGTTTAGAAATCTCTACCAAATCCTTATCAACTTTTCAGACGCCTAAATTTTCTGAAAATGAGGAAGTTACCAAGATAATATTCTCAGAACATAAATGCCACTGGGCTTGTCTTCAGGTAATTTTAAGCCAGACATATAGATATACGTATGTATATGGTATGTTATGTATACTATTTGAAATTATATTGATAATAACAATCCAGTTACACTTTAAGATGATGGTCATAACATACACATGCAGCATGTTGACTTTCAGTGTCTTGGCCAATTACTAACTCTTTTTCTTTTAGCAGATATTCTTTGGAGTATTTAATAGTTAATGAATAATATTAAACCACACTAAAATATATGACACAATATCCTAGATTTTTTTTTTAATTATTAAATTATTTGCATTGGTAAAGCTTCTTTTGTAATCTGTAAACTGGAATACTCGAGAGGAACTCAAATTATCTGAAAGAATAGAGCACTATGATCTGCAGATTACATAATATTTCAGAATTTACTAATAATTTTCCTTTCCATTGTAAATATTATTTTATTTAGAATTACTTTATTGCTGTGTAGTCTATTTAAATGAAGTATTTTTATTTTTGTCTAAGTGCTTTCATTCCCTTAACTATCTAACCAAAAATTTTCTTCAGTGATGTACTTTATCCCAGTTCTAAATGTTTCTTCTCACATTTCAGTATCACTCCTAATTCAGTTTTCTTTTCCCATTTCCTGTCAGTTTCCTTTAGATCTGTTCCACTCCAACTAAATCATCAGACCTACTCCTCCTCTACCCTAATTTTCCTAAAGTAGTGATTAATTGATCATAGAATCATAGAGTGGTTTGGATTAGATGGGACCATAAAGCTCACCTCATCCCACCCCCAGCCAAGGGCAGGGACATCTTCCACCAGATCAGGTTGCTTCATGCCCCATCCAACCTGTTCTCCCAGGGATGGGGCAGCCACAGCTTCTGTGGGCATTATGTGCCAGGGCCTCACCACCCTCACAGGAAGGAATTTCTTCCTAATAACTAATCTGTTTGCCACAGCAGGGGAAATACTACACACTTTGGGACTTGGTCAGATCAATGAAGAAATTATTCAAATTCAAAATTAGTATTCATTAAATAATATCTTTAGCATACAGTACAGGTACAAACCTTGATCTTCAGAAATATGGTAGTCAGCAGTTGAGAGGATTAATAATCCTTAGGGATGTACACACAAGAAAAAAAATACTGACTATGCTGATATATAACTTGTTTCTACCTTGCATCAGGTAAACAGTTAAATGTTAAATATAATCAGGAAATATTTTTACATTTTCTCTAGCTATGATTTTCAGTGCTGAGCAGTTTTCATCCTCCCTACAATCAAGATATATGGAGATGGGCCACACTGGCACAGAGGCAAGCCAGACTGCTACTTAAAATTTCTATATGCCTTTTAGACTATACTCTAGTCAGGGATTATCTGAGCAAGGTGTCAGTTTAGGGAGATGTGTACCTCTGATACATCTTGAAGGAGATATTTCACACTGGGGAGGCAGACAGGGCACAGGAGCACCATCACATTAGTTCCCCAAACTCAGAGAAGCTATTAATGATTCTATATTAGTGCCACAAACAGCAGCAGCTATGGCAATGATTGAGCTCTGCACGTTTTCTCTTCAGCTGTTTGCAGTAACAGAGACAAATGCCAAGCATTGAAGCCTTCTGTGTTCAGAAGTTCAGATTTGGTATCTAGCTGTTTTTTGTAGATTTGTTTTCCTTACATATTTTATCAGCCATAAATTGTTATGGATCATGCTGCTACACTATAACTTTATTAGCTATTGGAGGTTGGTTCCAGAAAAAAAAGCAAACCAGGTTTATCAAGTGCCTGGAGGACAAAAATAGCTGCACATAATGAAACTGCCAAGAGCTGTGAGAGAAGCACGGGGGTCAGGATAACTAACTCTAAACAGCTGTTGAAACACTCCCCACATGTGTACTAACAGTATGCCAAAATGCCAAACATCATGCAGGAATGACAATAGGGTTACCTGACAGGTAACCTGTCAGCATTTTAATTTTCATGTATATTATGGCCTTTCTGCTTCTTTTCATACTAAAACATTCTAGTTAGATGTTTCTTCTTAAATAGGACATATATGAAACCTGACTGAAAAAATATTTTCTAAATTTTTCATGTTTCTTCCAGCAGAATAATCAGATTGTATAACTTCATATTATTTTCCATTAAATTACAGGTATTTGGTTATTATGGTGATGAGCAAAATATGATTTCTTAATGTTTTTAACTGTTGTAGGGGGTTTTCTCCAGCAAGAAAGAACGAGCAGTTCTTTCTTTAGAAAGAAAAGTTTAACGCTCTTTCATGGGGAAAAAATTCTGTCTGTTTTCACAAGTTTTTGTATTTCAGGAATATGAACATATGCATAAACACAACCTGAAATCAATGGAACATGGCTGTGTTCTGAGAATGCAGAAAGTTCCTATAGCATTTTTGAGACAAGCAAATAACTAATCCAAGTGGTTCTTCTGTAGTTTATTCTAAATAAGCTTATTTAATGTCAGTTTATAAAGTCACTAATGAAAATGTGACTAACAATAATATGTTGTTTTTAAATGCAAAAGAGGAAGTGCTATATTGGGAATATTAATTTGGGAAGGCACTTAAATTTTTTGAAGTTCTTGGGAAATATTAAAAGGTTCCTGGCCATAAAGTGAATTGTTTAGCAAGAGTATATTTAAGTTCTTTAGGACAGTAAAGAAAAGCAGTAAGACTTCAAAAAAGAGTAAGTGTAAATTATAAAATAGATAAATAGAGTGTTATTTGGGAGTAAAACTACATCATTTTGCCCTCAGAATACAGAAAACCTGAGATCCATAAGAAATTAGAGAAAGAAAAATATAATTTGGGTTTAAATCCAAACTAATGTGATTTAAAAAAAGAACATTTAAAAAGTAAATTGATTTCCATATGGGTAGAATAAATAATAATTTTTGATTGAGCAAAAACAACCCAGGAAAAACTGACAGATCTTATTCCCCTGGAAAACGCTTCCATAAAGTATAGAAGAAAGAGTTTGAAAACAAATCCAGTGCATATTAAATATGCATAATATGTTGCATTTAAAACTCTGATATTAATCGCTGCAATCTTATTCATTAGTATGATGCAAAAATGAATCTTAAAACTACTTGTGTTGTAGAGGAAAAAAGCCAGTAGATACTGTTATACCTCATGTCAGGTTATACATGATTGGTACAGTTTCAAAAGCAATGCTATTATTATCTAAATTGGACTGTCTAGTCCTCTAAGGAAAAAAAAGAAAAAAGAAAAGAAGCACTATAAAATGTTATAACAAGAATTTTGCAACAAAACTTTAAAAATGAAATATTCTTTTTCATTCAATTAATGACCTGCAGTCCTTCCTCTCTGTTGCAGAAAAAGAAAAATAGTATTCAGAAACATGGTTTTTTCTTCACAATATCCAAAAGATAATTTTGTGTTTAGGCAGTCTTGAAAGTTAACTCTTTGCCCTTCTTGTCCTTTACATGCATTCTCTTAAATTGGTCTTATCTTTGTCCTCTAAATTACCTTTATTCCTTTATTCCTGACTCTCTTCTTTACTGAACTCACATAACAGAATGTCACGAGTAGTGTGACTCAGAACTAGATCATGTTGGGACCAGAAATACCTTCCTCTCAGTTCTGTTTTCTCTAATAGTGTATCTCTTCTCTGGCATCCTATCTGAATCATTTTTGTTGGGTTTGTTTTTTAAGTGATATGTGTTCTCTGAGGCTGACAAATATAAAAGCATAAACCTTGCTTGAGTGAAATCTGTCTTCTAGCTGAAAATCATTCTCAAATACCCAAAGGATAGACTTTTTTATTGTGGACACTTCAGGAAATGTTCAGTAAGATTTTGGGCAAAATACTGAGGGTTTTTTCTGTTGCTAAATACAGATTCATTACATAAAACAGAGGTGTGAGATCCTAGCACAAATATGTAGCAGAATCTGTCCACAGAATACACATGTCAGAAGCAAATTTCTCTACTCATTTCATTCTGAAGCCAGGTAAGCACTTTTGTTACATAATGATGCATAGTATTTGGTAAGTCTTTGAGAAATCCACAAGCATTTGAATCTCTATGCTGCTACTGTACTTTGACTTTTAAAGCCACTAAACCTTAGCTCCACTGGAACAGAGAAGACAAAAAACAGGCACTACCTGCAGGGAGCCAGTGACAAACGTTTTTATCAGGATTTAATTAGATTTTTTTCATTGCACATCAGGTCTCAATACACTTTTCATATCATACCGTATTGAATGACTTGGATTTCATGAGCTCAATTTTTGTGGGGCAGTACATCACCCAGTGGCAATAGGAAATTAGGAAAAGCATTTGAAGCATAGTAACATGCAAAGGTTATTTTAAATAAGTAATTAAACTGTTGATGTATGGATTTGCACTGTAATTCTTCATGTTGCCATACTGACACCAGAGCTAACCTCTCTTCTCAATTAGCATATCTAACATGACTCTTAAAAGCTGTGTTAGCAATGCAGGAAAATATAAAGCAGAATAATGCTATGAATTATATCTTTTATCACCACTGCAGGGTCACATCACTAGAATCAATGAAAGTCAGTATGATCAAGCTCTCATGTCTGTGCAGTAAAAAAATTATATTGCCACGGGAAGACCTGCACAATATTTTTTATTTTTTGCCTATGGGAAGATATTTTATTTGGCCTGCTTCTTTCCTAAGAACAGTGACAGATTGAGGCTATACTGGAGCTAATTCAAATCTATATATTTTTCATATATGCATTTCTTACACAAAAAATACACTGTTAAGAACTTCAAGTGTCTATGTGGTTATACACAAAATGCTTATCAATAATGTCTACTGTAGCCTGATATTAAAGCTCCAACTGTGCTTGCAAGGCTATAGGCTTTAAGTACTGTGAGTTGATTACAGTTATAGTTTCTCTAGGTAAACATACATTGTGGTCCATATATTCCATCCCTGGACACTCCTGTAGATTCTCCATTCCTGTCTTATTTGTAAACTGAGTCTTGGTGATACAGTGGCATGGCTCTGTTATTTTCTCACACTGGCAACTATTCTTCTGAGTCAAAATTCAACTAGAGTTGGATGAGTCATGAGAAAAATTGAAATTAAGGCATTATCCTACAGATATAGAGACCTATGCTGAAGATAATTAAAGTGGAAAAACTCCCAAAGAACTTCAGCTGTATTTGATTAAAACCTAATGATAACAAATTGAGGACCCCGAAAGAAGTTTCAGTTCACTAAGGATGAACAAACATGTCCACTGATGAAGTCTATTATTGCCATGATCTGTTTCTAGCACAGTGGTCCTTGGCAGGTGGTTGTGACACTACTTCTCCATCCATATGCCATTTAAATCAGTAATTTCCCAGAAAAAAAAATAAATTCTATAATTTCATGGCACTGTCACAAAATATTACACCTAGTCTTTGCTTTTACAGTGCATACATCAAATAAAACTAGTGGAACCAGGAGTGAAACCAGGCTGAACGCAAATGGCCAGAAGCATGATGCCAAATAATTCCTGATAAAGGATGCCCTGAACAAAATTTCCAGGAAAGCCTAAGCAAGTTCAAGGAAGGGAAATCCAGTGGGGTTTACAGAGCAGTAAAACATATCAGAGAAGTCATGTTAGGATCATACATCCTCTGAGATGAATGTAGCTATAGCCAGGGAGAACACTATGTGTAGGGCAGAGTACCAGCTCCTCTTTTCTTTTAGCACTAGTAGCCTGTTATGAGTATTTAAAAGATGTAGTAGACCTCTGTTTCTGCATGCAGCATAAGGAATAAATTATGATGATTTTTCACCTAAGTGGAACTAACAGGTAGATTCTTTGTAAATAGTAACAATCATTTGTGTTTAAAGGTGAGAAATCATGAGTAATAAATTAAAAGCATCAGATCTTCACAAATGAAAGTTTTCTTCAAAATGTTCTGTGATTTGAAGGTAGAAGTCTGGACTCCTGTATTACAAGATTCAACTGAAAAGAAAAACTACTATGATTAGGACTCTCAGGAAACTCAGAAGTCTTGTAAAATAAACAGAATTCAGAAATTGCTGCTACAAGTTAGGCAGGGAAACACATTTTGAGAAGCTCTGAGTCATGCTAATGGCAATGTTACCTAACGATTTACAACAGCAGAGGAAAACAACATAAATGAAGATCATCATTTAGTATGGCATACAGCTTCCCATGCAAAGTACATATCAACTAGAGACTTGAAAACTTATTGGTATTGGTCTTTCTTAATATATTTTTGACAATCTTCCCTTTCTGATATTTTTAAATGCAGAGATTTAGGAGCCTTTCTAGCATTATCTAAAATGTTAAATGAATAAATAAAGATTAATTCCCTATTGTCTGTTTACATCAGAAGTATTTGTACTCAGTTACTAGTTATTCTTTCCTTAAAATGGCTTATGAACGTGACACTTTGGTCTTCCATGTCTTTGACCACAGAATTTAAAAATAATTTAAAATCAATACAATTGGAAGAATATCATATTTATAGAGGAAAACAGAAGCAAGGGAAGAAAATAAGCTTGCAGAAGAGGGTTAGAAAAGGACTACACTTAACCCTTCTAAAACTAAATTTTATTTATAAAATTTCACCTGGTAGTTGTCATAATATGTTATACATTTACATGTCTATTTTCTTCAGCATTTCAGAAAGAGGTAGTATGAAACTGACATGATGCCTTCTTCAAATAATATGTAAAGAAACCATTACTAGACAGAAACTAAAGCCTGATATTCCAATAATTACCAAAGAAACTTTACTTTAAAAACTCTAAAAAGTCTCAAAATATTATGGGAAAAGACACTTCACATGGGTGAAACAAACAAAAAAATTACCTAGTTTTTCCCTCTGATTTTCTGATTCCTGTTTTTTAGTCAGCTTTAAGTACCTTTTTAACTACAAAAAAGATTCTATACATCCATGTGCTTGAAGTTCTGTGGTTCAAACCATTTTGCAGCAGCCATAAATGTTATTGAACAATAGGTTTAGATGCCTGCACTGTGATCTGTTTTCTATAGTTGCTCTTAGACAAATGCCTGTGTGCATATAGCTATGCCATTCTATGATTGATGGGATTAATTTCACAACATTTTCTGTAATTGTTGTGATTTCATTTGACCTTTGATTTTATGAATATTTTAATTCACAGGTTTAATAATGCTTGCTTATTTTATAACCAGTGTGTACTAGACAGTATCTGTTCCCAAAGTGCATCAACTAGAGTAAGTAGGATTATTACAGTAGCATCTTGTTTTGGTAACATTTTTAATTTGCAGTCACTTTGGTAAAGCATTGAAAGCAATATTAGTTTAATAAGAGCTAAATTTCCTCTTCAAAATTTTAAACCACTCAAATTTTCATATTACCTTGTGGTTGCTATCAATGAATCAGTATTGAGATAATTGAAGTAGTGCAGTAAAAACTAAAATTTTGAAAGAAAGTTTCATCTTAAAGTGATGAAAAAATATTTCTCCATTCAAGTTTCAAAAATCATTCATCCACCAAGACAGGCAGATGGGCAGATGGATATTATACTATGCACTGGAAGTCCCATTAAATCCATATTACTTTATGAAGTAAAAACACTGTTACCCAGATGATGTTTTTATTCTATTAATTAGAGGTAGCTTTTATTCCTTTACATTGGCTTCAAAAAGAATCAAGAATAGATCCTCTTCATACTAGATAGAAATTTAACTTCAAGTAGACAGCTACTAAAAGTAGCTTCCAAATAATTTTAATCAGAAAAATTATTTCTCTAGATCCTTCCATTTCAGGATGTTATTTATTTGCATCATTTTTCCCAACAAAAAGAGATCAGACCTGATATAATCTTCATTTTATATAACATGTAAATAATTTTTCAAAATACCAAACAATTGTTTTAAAAGAAAACAATCTAAAAATCTTTAAAAATTTAAAAAACTTAAAAGCCTTTAAAAATTAACTTTTTCTAATTTTTTTATCTTCTCCTAGCTTACATGTACCTCAGATGTAATGTTCTTCTTCCTAAAGACCTTAAATTTTCAAATGCAGTCAAGAAGCAAAATGAAAATGAACTTAACCTAAAAATATGCACTTGTTGTTATTGAACTCAGTCATTCCTGACCTTGAAATATACTCATGCTGATTGTCTTAACCTCTTAATTACCTGAGAAATAATGTTCCTGTTCTTTATTGTAAGTAAATTAATTTGAAGTTATTAACTTGTCGAAGGATCAACTGCCATAGAAAACATTTTCTGTTATTTACACTGGGTAAGATGGCGTTTTAAATTGAAATTACAATCACTTATTAGAAAGTGAAGTGAAACACAGTCACTTCTGAGATTTTCTTGTGATTTTTTAAGTTTAATAACTGTGGAGGCCCAGGGGCCTGCCACCAGGGCAAGTACACTTCAGCCCTGGAGGGGCTGATGTAAAGAGGCAGAAATTCCTCTCTGGGTTATGGTGAGAAAAGCCTCCCTCCCATGGGCCTTTGCAGCCACATGACAATATATTTTAAGTTCTGTTACATTATTGGTTAGTTAGTTGATGTTCACCTGTATGTACCCTTTCACCCTGTTCATCATGTATGTACCCTTTCCAGAATATTCTTCCCTTCCTTAACGCCCAGTGGTTTATTTTGCTGCAGTACTCCACCCCCGTTACCCTGTTGATTTCCCGCCTTGCACCACTTCCCTTTATCCCTACCGGCCCTTGACCCTAGGATCAGCCCCTTTTCTCATATATAACCCTGTGCCCTTGGCCCGAGCCTGGTTCTCATCCCTGATCTTATTTGAAGTTGTTCTCGTCCCTGAACATCGTATTCTGTGTCCCTGGACCCTTTTGCTACTCCTGTTTGTGTTCATGAATAAACAGTCTTCGGATATTCAAATGAGAACCTTTCCCCTCGCAGCCCTTCCAGTCCTGCGCTCTGGACTCAGAAACAGAGTTGCCCTTTAGGATTCTTTGACCAGGCACACCCTGTAACAAACAACCATTTGGTGCTAAATGTTTTCTAATACTCTGACGCTTCTGAGCAGATCTCTTTTTTTTAATGCGCTCATCCCATCACTGCTAAGCAAGCATACAGTAAAGAATTCATTTGCCTATTAGTAATTATTCTGACAGAGGGCTAATATGTGGCTTAGGTTTAAATTGTGGAAAAGGAAAGTAGGGGAAATAAGTGTTTATGCTTGCTTCTTCATTTTATTATTCAGAAGCATTTTTGTAGCACTCACTTCCTTAGAGTCTAAGTGCCAAAGTTTCCATGCTTTTATACATATTGTGTTCAAGTGCACTTAAATTAAGGAAGTGGTTTTACGTTTTTAAAAATATTTCCAAAAGAAAAGAGAAGCAAATAAAAAGAATATTGCATATATCTTACATTCAGTTCACTACAAAAATGGCAGGGCTTTATGAGCTGAAGTTTTTAGTGCACTTTTTTTTAATTTTTGTAATTTATAGTCATGGTCATCCTTATTAAAATAATAAAAAAGAAGGAAATTATTTCTGCTCAATTTTTTTTTCCTATAGAAAGTAATATATGCTATTTTATTATTACTGCCTTATTACTTATCTTTCACGTTCCCTGCACTGTTCATTTCTGCTTGGACAGCACACAAAAGAAGAAATGCTGAAGGCTTAAAGCATTAAAGACAAAACTAGTCACTTAATTGCATGTCTTTAATGAAAAAATTAGTTTCTACACATTTATGGTCATGAATAAACTATTCCGATTATCCATTTATTAAAAAAAAAACCAACGTGGAGAACTGGTTAATAAAATATTGTGGATGTAATCCAAGGTTGCCATAAACTGAGCTTTCCGCCTGTACTCCAGAAAAAATGTTCCACTAAGATAAGCTCATTACTGTTAAAACTTTTTACTGCGGAAATTAGCACTGGCAGAGACAGTAACCGAAGTGTCATTAATGTGAGGTTTCACAAAAGTACATTTGTCAGGAAAAAAACAAGACACCTGTTTCATAAACACTTAGATATTGTCCTCTCTGGAAAATACCTACCTCAAATTTAGTGTGTTCAGACTTCATAATAACATGCTATCAGATTGTTTGCACAAAATATTAGTTGATACTTATATTCACAACTTCCAATACTTTCTCTCTAGACCTGCCAGAAAATTAACTAATTATACTCTTTTATTATTCTTCCCTATCTTAGAACATGTCAAACACATTGGCCATTTCATACTTCGGTGAGTGCAATCTGCCTATTTAAAGAAACAAGAAAAAAGTATACTTCTGTATTTTCAATGTACAAGCCTACTTTTACACTTCCTTATTAGCAGCAAAGGTAAAAAGAAATGGTATGATAGCTACCAATATGTCATAGTAATGACATTGGAGAGGTAGTCAGAGATTAGTAAACAACAGCAAAGATCAACCATATGATTTTAGAAAACTGCTTGAGATTTGTGAACTGATCTTCATATGCAGAGAAGACTAAATGTGCTACAGTCTGAAGAACAACCCAAATGCCAAGAATTAACTCACCTGTGTTACAGAAATATTTCTATTGAAAATCCAAAAGCTCGTGATTCCCATGTGGAAAAAATTGGGCACAGAAGGAAGAACGCGAATACTGCTAAGTGAGGACCTCCTGCTGAAAATGACATCTAAGAAGGTAATGTATCCTGGAAGAATATACAAATACTACCTAGATATATGGATCTGGGATTAGGAAATCTGAGGCACAGTGGGTGCTGAATTTGGCAAGGAATGTGAAGAATAACAAGAAGGGCTTCTATAGATATATGTGTAACAAAACAAAAATTAAAGCACAGGTACTCCTTCAATAGAGGAAAAAGAAGAATGGACTACTGAAAATGAGAAGGCTAAGGTACAAAACAGTTTGGGGTTTTTTTACTTCGGTTTTCATTTTGAAATCACTCCACATTTTTCAAGCCCTTGAACCTCAAGACTGGGGGGATAAAGTCACTCTCAACATAAATTCAGGTCAAAGACCCACTGGTCACCCATGGGTACCAAAGGGATGCCTCTCAGGGTCATGAGGGATGTGGCAAGTGTATGTACGTGCTAAGCCATTCTCCATCGTATTTGAAAAGTCATGGAAGGCACTTGCTGTCTCCAGAGGAAAGGGAATATCACACCCATTTTACAGATCCTCAGGAAGTTATCTGAAAGCATATGGAAGGCAGAGAGATGACTGGAGACAGCCAGAATGGCTTCAACAAGGGCAAATCATCTGAACTAATCCAGCGGCCTCTTTGATGGAGTGACTTTCTCAGTGGACAAGGGAAGAGCTAGTTGGACTTCTATAAGACCATTAATATAGTACCCCACACCCACAACATTCTTGATTGTAAATAGAAAAGGTAATGGTTTGATGGTTGAATGCCTAGGAGAATAAAGATTTGCCCTGATGGCCACGTACAAAGCTTAAAATCAAATGCTCACTGTTCAATGGAAAACCAGTACCAAAAGTTGTGTCTCAATGAGGGCACCTTCAAATTTGCAACTGACATCAAGCTGAGTGGTGCAGTTAACATGATTGAGAGATGGGATGCCATCTATAGGGATCTGGACAGGCTTGAGAAACTGCTCTACAAGAAACTCAAGAAGTTCAACAAGACCAAATGCACAGTCCTGCATGTGGGTAATGGCAACCCCCAGTATCAATACAGGCTGGAGGACTAAATGATTGAGAGAAGTCCTGCAGAAAAAAACAGTGGGATACTGCTCTGTGTAAAATTGGGTTTGAGTGGCCAGTGCGTAGTCTTAGCCCTGAGACTCAACCAAATCCTGCGGTGCATCAGTGGGCAGCAGGGGAAGGAGGGGATTCTGGACCTCTGCTCTGCTCTGGTGAGACCCCACCTGCAGAGCTGCCTCCAGCCCTGGGGTGCCCAGTACAAGAAAGGAGCTGTTGGAGCTGTTTCATTGGGCTTTGCTATGAAGATGTGCAGAAATCTGGGATTGCTGAGGAAAAGAGAAGGGTCCAGGGGGACCTCATTGCAGTCTTCTAATATACAAAGTGAGCTTATAAGAAAATTAAGAATTTTTACCAAAACATGTAGTTGTAGGACAAGGGTGAATGGTTTAAAATTTAACAATATTCCAATTAGATTGGATATAAAGAACAAATATTTTTACTGTGTTGATGGTAAAATACTGAAACAGGTTGCGCAGAGAAATTGTAGATGTCCCATTATTGGCAGCGTTTAAAGTCAGGCAGGACAGGACTTTGAGTCACCTGATCCACTGAAATATGTCCCTGTCCATGGCCTGGAGGTTGAACTAGATGATTTGCAAGGGTCTCTTCCAACCCAAATGATTCTATGATTTTATGTTTTGTAAGATCATCTATTTTTATGTAAATTTAGGAAAAGAGGAATTGATATATGACAACATTGGAGGTGTATATGTTACCAGGGCATTTAAACTTGTAGAATCAATTCAAAGAACCTTTTAAAAGAAGCTGTGTGATAGCCTGTGAATTGATATCATAATGTCACTATCACTTGTAATGAAGTGAACAGTCCAATTGTCCAACTGCAATATAGCAGTCAGCTTTTGTGTCAGCCTCAGTAAAAATATCAAAGACTGAGTGGACTTGGAAGTGATCCAAAAGTTAGTTCCTCCAAGTCTTGATTTCTACTTCTAGGAAGAGTTCTATGTCCTCCCCCCTTTAATCAACAAATCAATATTCTCAATCTCGTAATTTATCTATCCAGCAACTTCCTTAAACCTTTTCTTTTCATATTTTGGGAAAGTAAAATAATTTTTTCCTGCACTAGTCTTTATACATTCATATTCTTAATCTTAGGGAAACATAAGAGACAAGACTTGGAGCATTCAAAACAAAATCCTAACACACAAAAATTAGTCCACTATCCACTCATAAAAGTGCATGTCTCTACTTTGTCCTTAGCAAGTAATCCTTGCTTTAAGTAATTCTTGCCTTTGTTTTAAAGAGGAGAAAAATAATGAAATTGGTGTGGCATATAGTATTCTTCAAGTCCTGAGTATGTGTCCAAATTTCAGAGATATTCATAGAAGAAATTTTAGAGTTAGAAACAATTGTTTTTTCTGCACAAGATGAAGTTTGCTGACTCAAAATCCAAATTTGTATTTATGAGTTGATTAATTGGCATAATATTCAGGAAACTAAATCTTATCTGGGTAGGCATGTATAATTTCTTTTCTTTCACTCCACCCTCTACCTCCTTGTTAATCTGTTTTCCAATTCAGATCCTAACCCTGGCATGAAAGCAGAAGCACAACACACTTGCCAGTTACAAAGCCATGAACGTAATGAGAAACCCTGGTTTCATGAGGGTTTTCCATTATGTTTATGACTGTATTATTTCATGTTTTTTCAATATGCTGTATGCTGAGAGACATTTCCCAGCAGAAAGTATAATTTTACGTCACTGAACCAAGATGATTCTCTCTTTTGATTTTGATTAAAAGTGGTGAGATCTTAGCTGTAAATCTACTATACCTGTGGTGGAGAATATAAAAAGAGGATTATATCTGCAAGCTGTAGCTTTATACAGCACTTCAAGATCTAAATTAATAATTTTGCTCTACAAGATGAAGCTATGTATTCTAACCTCAAAAAGTCACAAGATTAGAAGAAACAACAATGGGCTAAAATAGGCTGAGGTTGCAAACAGGTAAGAGACATAGTGATAGTTTCAGGAAATTAGAAGACCAAAGAAAACCAACATTGCTAACAGATTTAAATCAAACATGAGCTGCAGTTTACATTTGAGATTGTGGCTTTAATGCTTTCTGAAAAATATAAATGTAATCTCCAATTCTGCCAACATATTGAATGCATCTGTCACTTGATGGTATCATTTAAAACTGTGAATAATTCTTCAGATTATTTCCTGCTTCTGTATCAAAGAGAGGGAATGATCAAATTTCTAGGCTTTGCCAGAAATGCCCTCTCAGATATGATTAACAACACTATTGTGACAGGAAAATAGACATTTTCAATAGCTACAAAATAATGAAGAATAAAGAGTCCAGATGTTTAAACCCAGAGGAAAATGAAAGTCAAAGCAAAGATTAGTAGGGAAGAATAATTATTGCATATAATGTAAGTGAGGCAAACAGACAAGGAACAGATTTTGGTTTTGCATTAGCACTCAAATGGAACATTTTATTTTCCATCTAAATTTCTGTACATTTATTTAATAAATGGTGGCTTTCATAGAGAGGTATTAAAATGCTTCATAGATATATTAGTATGCGAACCATAATCAAATCATATAAATCCAGCTCTCTGTTCCATATATCATCATACCATCATCAATAAATGTGGTAGAGTTTATACAGAAAGAAGAAGAGAGGGCAAATTCTTCAGAGATTTATTGAATAGGTTAACCTGGGAGACTTGAAGAATAGAGTATGAAAAGAAAATCTAAGGAGGATACAGTTTTGCAAATACATATGTGTAGGCACAAACTCTATTACAAATTGTCTGCCTGACTTTACATCATGAACCACTTAGTTGTTTAAATGAGGGAGAATAAAAATGCAAATACATTGTAGGAATGCTTCTTTTATGTTGACTCCCTGCCTGCATTACTTGGTGATTTAATTGATCTGAAAAGCCTTACTATAGCCTCAAGTGCTGAATAAATGATGATTCACAAGTATTCTTATTGTATAAGATTCATATTAGTAATAAAATAGTTTTAAGCTTTCAGATCTCCTTATGGCACATTTGGGAATTCAGTGAGCATATTTTCTGATAGAAAATCAAGATTCACTGAATTTTCTGAAAATGTTTTATATTAAAGCTTAAGCAATTTGAAAGAAATGTTATCTGAGATTGCTGATTAGTGTTTTGATCACAAACCATTAGTGCCTTGATCACAAACCATTCACAAACCAGTTGTGTATTTATTACTGCATGACTATCACCTGACATTAAATATGGGGTGCAAAGCAACTTTTTAAGGGACAGAGTACTAAATATAAAAACATCACTGGCATAGTAGTGGAATGCTGACTCCCTGCTTGCATTCTTATGTAATATTTAAATTTTCCTGAAATTTGGTTTATATCCTCAAGTCCTGACAAACGGAAAAGAGGCTACTGATATGATCCCAAATTCAACCACTGACAGTAGAATTATCAAAAGATCACTTTTAGGCTGGGTTTTAGAATTTGGTATAAGGTTCGTATTGCCTGCTTTAGTTTTGCTACTGTGCTCTGTATGGGGCTACTGCACCCAGAAGATTCATTAGCATTCCTGATGGCCTATCCAGTCAAAGTAAGTAAAATTTAATTCCCACAGAGAATACACTTCACATTTTTGCTGAGAATATTTTGGGTACAGGACTGTGTCTGACTATATTACCTTATGTGAAATAACTTGCTAATGATTATGTCTTAAATATAATAGATGTCTTAAGCTTTACTGAAATTTCAATATATATGTTTTGGCAGAGGGAGGAACTTCTTAAAAAAAAAATCTGTATGGGCACTTAGGCCTTGGCCAGGGAGAGCTAAAATACTTTTTCTGCATGGAGTGTGAACTACAGCAGCATGTCAGGTCCCTAAAAGTCCCAGAAGTTCCAAGCTCTCATCACTCATCTTCTGAGTGACATCACCATTATCTTGAAACAGAACCTCTTAAAAGGTTGCATTCCACAGGTACTTTCGCTTATGGCATAATGTGAAAAAGTTCATTTATGTGGTAAGAAATCTAGGAATAGGTGTGATAAGAAACCTAACCTTTGAGAGATTCAACTCACAGCCTAAGGAAAACACCATGAGACAAGTGCTGTCTGATACATCAGGAGGCCAGCTGGCCCCATTGGCAACATTTTATACCCTCACAGAGACAAATGTCCTCTAAATTCAGTTGCAAACATCTCAAAGACCTCATGTCTGAAATGTACAAATCATGTAAACATCTAGACTGTTCCTTCTGAAAACCCACCAGATGTTCTTATCTTGGTACAAACCACCATCAGAGACAGCAAGAGGGGGAATGTGGCAGGAGTAGGACAGATGGACAGGAACACAAGACTATAACAGACAACATACAATGGCAACACATGCAGGCAGTGAAGACCCAAACATCTTTCATCCCCATCAAAGCACATTAGCACAGATAAAACTCTTCAATCTCCAATAACATAGTGAGATACAGATGATTAAAGAGTAATATAAAAGCAAATCTCAAAGAAGTTTCTTAAAAACACAGACTGCAGAAGAAGCAAGATGGAAAAATAGATGGCAGCTTTCAAAAATGAGACTTAGAAAATAAGTCTTAATAACAACTCATTTGTGTAAATGTCTTAAGTGTGTATACAATTATTTTACTATAATGCAGAAAAATACTGATACAGAATCATAGAATCAGAAAATATCCTGAATTGGGAGGCATTCAAAAGGATAATTGAGGCCAGCTCCTGGCCTGGAACAGCACAGTCCCAAGAACCATGCCGTGTGCCTGAGTACACTTTCCAAAGGCTTCTTGAACGCTGTCAGGCTGGTGCTGTGACCACTGCCCTGGGAAGCCTGTTCCAGGGCCCAAATACCCTAAGGGTGGAAAACAAACCCTTTTCTAGTATCTGACTTAAACACACTATCCCCTGTCACAACTTCAGGCCATTCCCTCAGGTCCTGCCACTGGTCACCATGGAGAAGAAATCGGTGCCCCTCTTCTTCCTCTCACAAGGAAGTTGCAGATTGCAATGGGGTTTCCTCTCAGTCTCCTCCAGGCTGAACAGACCAAGTGACCTCAGTTGCTCCTCATATGGCTTCCCCTCCAGACTCTTCATCATTTTTGTAGTCCTCCTTTGGACATTCTCTAATAGCTTTATATCTTTCTTATCTTGTGGCACCCAAAACTGCCCCCAGCACTCGAGGTGAGGCTGCCCCAGCTCAGAGCAGAGGCAGCCCTTGCCCTTCCCTTGCCCAGCTGGTGATGCTGTGCCTCATGTCCCCAGGACAGGGCTGGCCCTTCTGGCTGCCAGGGCACTGCTGACTCATGTTCAATTTGCCCCCAGTTCCCTTCCTCTGGTGCCACTCTCCAGCGTCTCGTTCCCCAGTCTATCTTTACATCCAGGGTTGCCCCATCAGAGGTGCAGAATCCACCACTTGTCCTTGTTAAACCCCACAGAGTCAGTGATTGCCCAGCCCTCTGATTTAAGGGCTCTCTGCAGGGCCTCTCTGACCTCAAGGAAGTTGACAGATCCTCCCCCTTTAGTATTGTTGGCAAACAATATACATTCAAGTCATGCATCCAATTCAGTTATGAAGGTGTTGGAGGAGCACTGACCCTGAAATGAAGCCCTGTGGAACACCACTGGTGACAGGTCACCAGTCTGATGTAACCCCATTCGCTATAACCCGTTGTGCCTGACGTATGAGTCAGTGGTTCACCCAAGACATGATGTGTTTATCCAGCTGTGGGCTGGACATTTTCTCCATAAGGAAGCTGTGAGAGACTGTGTTGGAAGTTTTACTGAAATCTAGAAAGATAATGAACATCAGCTGGTTTGCCTTGGTTAACTAGGTGGTTTACCTTTTCATAAAAAGAAGATAAATTTTAAAAACAGCACTGTCTCCTGACAAAGCCACATTGGCTGTGACCTACGACTGCATTGTCCTTCAATTGTTTTTTAATACCACCAGAATAATCTTCTCCAAAATTTTACCAGGCACTCAAAGTGAGACTGAGAGGCTCACAGTTTCCAGGGTCATCTGTATTGCATGAGAGGTCTCAAACTACAGTGAAAAAAGAAGAGATGGTCTTTCTGTTGGGGGAGAAGAGAAAGAAATATCTTCACAATATGTCCTTCAATTTTTCTTTACTCTTCCCCACATTTCCTTTCGTTCTTGTGATAGGACATGAATCCTAAGATACAGTCTCTGTTTCAAATACAGGAAGAGGAGGAAACGAGAGATAAGGATATAGGAAGGATTAATAGATTCTGGTTTTGTAACCTACAAATGTGATCAAGTGACTTTAAATTCATCTGCTAATACATGATTCATAGTTTCTTTTTCTATTTCTGTCATAGAATTATGACACCAACATCCCCCATATTTCTGAAGAAAATCTTATGCATTTACATTCTAATGTTTATGGGTCAATAAAAATGAAAGTGATTTTCATATATATTACTTTATTTGATTGAATTACATCAGCAGTACCTTACAAATTTACACTTTAATAGACTATAAAATATAATAGAATGAGTAACATCATAGCATGCTTTTATTTGCAGTTGCAAGTTTCAATGAGCTTCTTCTGCTGGTTTTCAGATTTTCCTATAAAAAAAAATAGAAAATATCAAATGAATTACTAATCAAGTATATTTATAATATTTGAAGTATAATTACAGATTTTTTAAAATTAAGTTTAAAATTTTTTAATCTTATATAAGAAATCAGAACATCACTTCACTGCCTAAAATACTGTGAGTGCCAGGATTGTTTTCTAATTCTTCACCTTATTAATTTTTACATATAAAGCAATTTACTTTGTTCATTCTGAAAGTTTGAAAACAGCAAATAATTTCCTTAAGTCTAATGGTCAAGCCATGAAATGTAACCTGGGCAGCCAGATGCCAACTTGGATTTGTTGGCAACTTTTTTTGCTTCCTAAACATAGTCAGTACAGAATTCTGCCATTTACACATCATATTCCTGTAGGCTTCAAGGTCGTTATAAGCAAAAAAGTGACCCTATAAAAATGTCCACTTATTCATTATTATAGGAGCACTCGCCACTTCTTTCTGTTCTTTCTACTTTATCACGTATCATAACCAAAATATATATTAAATTGCTTTCCTGATTACATACTTTGGAACAGGTGATGAGGGAGAGAGGGTGTGAAGGAAGAACTTGTGTCTAAGGGGTCATTTCATGCTTGAATGATGGATAAGGACGGCATTGAATGGGAGTAGGCTGGCGACTACTGAGGGCCTTAATTTAGTGTAAATTGTGAAGTGTTTAGTATAAATTGACAGTCTTCATGCAGAGCAATGAGCTATAAAATTACCAAAGTTATGCCACATTTAGCTTTTCCTACTGCTGGTCTGCTTAATATTTAAGAAAGTGTATTTCCTTTTGCCAGTTTTATTCAAACTCACAGATTCATACAACCAAAAAAATTTGTCACATCTGGACCTTCACTCTTTCAAGGTGAAATTGTTTCCTACTGTCTATTTCTCAATGTACTGTCCTAACAGACATAAAGTTTAGTCTCATTTTAAATATCCTGAGGAAAGTTATTCCATGGCCTAATAGATCTCACTGTCAAGTGGCTTTTACATGAAATTCAGCTTGAGTTCTCCCTTTCTTAATCGTATCTCATTACTCAAGAATGATGCACCATAAACTAATGTAAATATTTCTTCTCCTACTTACTAGTTTCCTTGCAGGAACTGTGGATTGTCATAATGCTTCTTTATTAGTTATTACTCACAGACAGTAAAGAGGGAACCTTGAAGTCTGACATTTTATCATGGAAAAAGATATTAGAAATACTAACCAAGGTTCCTTGCCATGTGTAGATATAACTACCATTTTGCATACTGGTAATAAGTACTCCAAGTATATATATCCAGTTTTCATCTCTTTCTATACTTACAGCAATAAGGAATGCAGAATACATTCCTTCAATAGTTCTTTCACACTTATCACTTTTTTTTTTTTCTTACATTATGCACAGGGAAGTACAAGTTAGAAGCTATTGCTTCAAAGATATTATACACAAAAAACATAAGTGACATATGATAGAAGTTGCAGAATGGAAGACAACTTACTCTAAAATTGAAATACCAACTGACAAATAAATCCCACCTTCATATCTTAAAATATTAACACCGTCTCAGTTAGATGAGTGAGGTAGAAATGAATCAGTTGAGCAAGAGGTCAGAAAAGAACTTCCACATGCTTAGTAATGTCTGTAGAACTGGTGATCATGGCCAGTAATACTGATCTTGGCTTTTTGGTGTGGAACAGGAAATAGATCAGCAGGTTAATAAGGAACTGACTTTGGAGGCAAGGATGGCATTACTGACTTAAAGATCTTTTCTTATACATTGAAGAAAAATTTACATTTATGAGTATCAGAGAAGAGGAATTCATAGTAATCAGATAGAAGATTATGAGATTCAATGGAAACGTTTTTGGCTAAAATAAAAAATTTGTGCAAGACGTACACCAATGCAGAAAGAGAACAACATCACTACGGACAACAAAGCAATTCTTAACAAAGTGAGACAGGCTCCATAAAGGCAGTTTTCTTAAATGTTGATTGAAAATACATTTGACAAATAGAGAAATATGTTCCTTTTTTTTTCTACTAACCAGAGTGACTACCTGGTTCTGCTTAAGTGTCCCAGATCTATGATTAGCTTTCTTTCTGGCATAAGGCTTGGTAGACTCATATCTAGTTCCACTACATACCTGTTTTCCAATATTACTGATATATCTCTTCAAAATAACTTCTTTCTCTTCCTATGAGTATTTTTGATTGATTTCTCCCATCTTAAAAAACCTCTTTTTTCTGAGCTAAATCTCTTTCAATGCACATTTCTACTCATCCTGCAGAATTAGGTTTCCAGTGGTGTTTCTAACCTAAGATAATTTGTGATTGCCATTAAGATGTTTACTGTCTTTTTGAGATCATAACTCAGAATGTTGTAGTTAACTAAATGTCACATCATTTCAGTAGTCTCCTATTAAGTTGTGGCTATTTGTTAAAGTGTTGTTGTTCACAGCTTTTAGTTTGTCTATAGTACATTCCAGCTTCAATTTGATTCACAACAGATATAGGTACCAATCTACTATGTGTACAGACGTGTGCACTGTTCATAATTCTGATGAGTTTAAAATGTTTTCCTTGTCTTTTATTTTCTTAACTTGTGACTGGGTTTTGTTTTGTTTTATTTGTTCAAAAATCTTTAGATCCCTTTTGTTCATTATAAACAGTTACAAGAATCTAAAGTGGAATCACATACTAAAAGAAGTATTTTCTTTACTCAGTAGAAAGCAGCTTGTGAACAATATATTTGTAGATTCATTTGCAGGAAGAAAACCTGCACCAGAGCAAAAGCAATTGTCTTTTAATTTATCATAAAACAGCACAGATATCTTTAAAATTGAAGGAATTTGTGTGAGGTTTTTTACTAAGTCTTACGAGAAACTGGGTTTTTTTCTGAGTCTCCTTGAGTTTAACTTGCCTTGAGTCCTTGAGTTTAACTTGGGTATGTGTGTCATACCCAAACTGATAGTGACACTCAGCACTACTTACCTGATAGAAACGAACTAAAAAAGAAACTGAGATGTTCTCTGTACTTTTGCTCCAGAAAAAGATGCAAAGCTCAAGAGCAAAGCTGACTGAATTCTCACAAAACCATTCCTCCTGGAGGAGAAATCACTCCTGCTAACATCTGTGCTAAATACACAGTGCTAGAACTTACAGACATCTCCTTGATAAGATTTATTCATTCACAATTATTTGCAGTTATACTTCAAATCACAGGTTCTGATGAAAGGAAAGGAAAGGAAAGGAAAAGAAAATAACTATAACGTGTCCAAATTCTCCTTCGTCACTTGGTCAGGGATGCAAAGATCAAATGTACCATTATTTCAAGAGACCATGAAACTCTACAGAGACACAATACACCTCATATTTCTGTGCACTGGCTCCTTTCCATACATCTACCTTTCTTTTCTGTAGGCTTCTACTATTTCCCTTTTACTTTCTACATAAAATAATAATAAATCAAGGGGGAAAAACAAAAAAATTAGTAATGACATGAGTCATATTGTCCCTATGGTCTCTATTGTTCAAATACACATCCTCTTAATGGCCAGGCATTGCTATTCAGAACACACAGCCTTTCATAGTAAAGTAGATGCAACTTCTTCAGTGAGACAATATAATATTTCTGTTCTGTCCTTAGTATACATTGTGTTGTGGTCTCTCTGTGACTGACCTCCAATTACAGCTTACCTGTCAAAGAAAGTAACACTTATGAAATGAAAGGAAACATATTTTATGCTCAGAGCACACTGTAGGTCTATCTAAAGCCTTCCTGGTTTTGGTACCTTCACAGGCTGCTTCACTCTTCACATAATTTTTCTCCAGTCAAAACTACAAAACCCAGTAAGGGTTTTTTTCCCCAATATTTTGATGACTGATTTAGTCTGAGATACAAAGACAAATGGAAAGCTTTTATATAGGAAACCTCTAGTAATATTTCTTTATTATGTAAGAGCTAGATTTCCAAGACTTCATGAGATTGCTAACAATAATGAAAAAAAAAATCACCAAACCAAATTGATGTGACATATCATACAGGTAAAGCATGATTATTTACACAGAATTTGGCTCTTATGAAGAACAATGACAATAAGGGATTCTTACCATCAGACTGCCAATTAAACTGTGAAATTCCACTTTTTCAGTAGGATAGCAAAAATTACACAGCTAACAAATAGGACCCCTTGCAATCATGTATAAGGTCACTTAATAATAGGACATTTCAGAAAGTAGCTTGTTAAGAGCTTGACTGCAACATCCTTCAATAAGTCCTTATCAACTATTTTAAAACTCAAGTTCAGAGTTTATGGACTTGGCAGATCATCATTACTGTTCGTATTTTTTATCCTTCAGTATCAGAGTTCAGAGGGTATTGCCTTCAGAAATAATCAGAACTTTTCCATTCTAAACTAGTAGTCTATCTCTTAGTACATAGCTGATCAATCAACACAAAATCAGAAGCTAAAGAAAATGTCTGTGCATGTATAATAACAGCATAATGGTAACAGCAGTATACAAAAAGGCTTCTGCTAAGATAGTAATAACAATCCTTTAGAATGAGCATCCACAGAGTTCAGCGGGGCATTGCAATACATGACGGTTGGAAAACAATCATTAAGCAACAAACAAATCATTCAGGACACATAGAAATAATTTCCTACCAAATGTTATTATTGACTATGAACATTATATAAAACCAGACTGTTTATTCCAAAATTCAGACAGACAAGAAAAAAATCCCTTCAAACCATGGAGAAAATTCTGAAGTAGAATTTAGATGATGTAGTATTTATTTTGTGGGTAGCTACACTTCTATTTTGTGTCTAAAAACACATGTGCAACTGTACGTATTTTGATATAAGCCCAATATAAATTTCCTATCTGTTTCTTACTCATATTGTCATTCTTTCCATTGATATCCAGCCAAGTTCTTTTAAAAATAACTTTTTCTACATCTCCACATACTACATATATTTCCCTTCACCTATTATTTCACTAAACACTAAGACATTTCTAAAACCAGTCTCCAATTTCTCCCATAGCTATATCTTTCTTTCATTTTCTACTGGAATATTTTCCTATGCGAAATCTAGCTTTTATTCCTTGCTTTTTGCATAATCTAAACCCATTCAACCCCAAAACAACCACCCTCTATGTGTTTTTATTTATGGGGGCTTCTTTTTCAAAAAGAGCTCTGTCATTTTCTTCTTTCTATCTTGCAACTATGTCCCATATGCTCTACCTAATTATGATTCCCTGCCTACTCATTTGTCCTTGTTGTTGTGTTACAATTTATGCATAAACAAAAAGTCATATTTACACTTTTTGGTTTGCTATCACAATCCATAGAACAATGGACAAAGCAGCTCCTGTAATGTGACCACTCCCTATGAAGTAGAAAAGAATTATCTCACTATTACCTTGTGGTTCCCTTTTCTGCTCTGTTTCACTCATTTTGCCACTCATCTTGAACTTTTCACAGTAAGCCTTAGGCTTCTTAATTGTCAACGGACAATAAGACTTTTCCATCTCATTTCTTCACAAAATAGGCAACTTACTTTAAACAGGCTTTCGATAACTAGCTGGCCAATCATCTCTAACATGTAGACACCTAAATTACATGTGGTAAATTATATCTAATTGAATATACTGAAGTGTCGTCAAAAAACCCCCTTCAAATTGTAATCGTAAGACGGTTTGGTTTGGAAGGGGCCTTTAAACATTATTTAGCCCAACCTCACTCTAATGAGCAGGGACACCTTCCACTAAATCAGGTTTCACTAGTAGAATTTCTCTTGTGAAAATTTAGAATTTTCTGACAGTATATTGCATTTAATATTTTCATGCACAGATTTTCAACTGAATGCAGAAGATTTATTTTTGGTATGCCTAACCTAATCTTGGGGATTCAGAGCTCGGCAATGAAAACCTACAAGAAATAGTGAGTTGTACAGTGTATGTATGGGGTTGTGAGAAACCAATTTAATTTTGATTTCTGTCTCAACACCGTTTGTCTGAGTCATGTGGGGCAGGGCTTGCACCTGTCCGCCTGCAGAAGTGGACTAGGACAGGCTGGAGGAAAGCCTTGTCCCTGGGGAGACTTTGCCTGGCAACCAGCTCATGTCTGACATGGGACAGGCAGGAAGCAGGAGATCTCCAGGGACACTGCACCCTCCAGAGGGGTTCTCCAATCAGATGGAAAAAGGTGTCCAGCCGTGGACTG